>JACXGK010002906.1:0-49771 GCA_016801125.1 Novumbra hubbsi
ATACGACACCGCCCCCTACGACACCGCCCCATACGACACCGCCCCATACGACACCGCCCCATACGACACCGCACCCTAAGACACCGCCCCCTAAGACACCGCCCACCATACAATACTACTCTGTACAACAACACACCAAACAACAAGATTTGATATGACGCCATAAAACATCACACACAACACCACAACCTAGATGAGCTCGCTCACACTCTGGCTAGAGTCCGGCCAGGGTTTCCATGGCAACGGGTGTCTCCACTCCCTGCCTGCGTCAAAGACGTGATGCGTCTCAGTGTCTCTCTTTTCTCCCTCCCAGTGTTATTCTCCCTCTTTCTCTCTATCCATGTCTTGCTCACTCCCTCTCTCAAATGAAGAAAGAGCAGACAGGACCCCCCCAGACACAGGAATATACAGTAACATAATTGAGTTAATGAGGAAACTGATGTGATTTGCTGCATGATCTGTCAATCATTGTGAGAGTGAAAAGGGGGATGGCTTTGAGTCTGTGGTTTTGAGTGACAGGGCGGTACACAGATGTGGATGGGCCGTTTAGTGAAGTGAGCTGTGGAGCGCTGCACTTTTGATCTCCAGAGATGAAAGTACATATCCCCTCACACACGAATGCAAGAAGGGGTCTGAGAATAGAATTATAGTAAAAAAGACAATGCGAAATAAATGAATACACATTATAGAAGGCATACAGCTTTAATGACGAGCTAATGCTGACATTAATAAAGCATTATTATAGACATTGTCAGTGAGGGCGAGAAATGCAAGGCTGAACGGCCATGCCTCAAAGCTTTTGGGTATAGAGAGATACATCAGCGTATCTTACCACAGCAGGTAGGAACCAGAAAATGGATTGAACGGTTCTAGATCTAACATTCTACTAATGCCATATGAGTGGTTTGGATCTGAGTTGTTGACCTGTAGAATGATTGTGACTTTTAATACAGACTGTAATATCACTGGGTTGCCACAGGTAACCTATAAGGTGAAGGTGTTGGAAAGACAGCGGAAGGGGGGCCAGTTGGAATCCCAGAGCCGACAAGATGTTGTTCCAGAGATGTGATAATGGGCGTTTGTGTGGTTGGTTGAGGTCAAGGGGTGTTGGTCCACCCTCACAGTTCATCGTGTAGGTAAACTTTGCAGTAACATAAGCTTTTTACTGTGAAATATGCACTATAATACACATTCGGGCTTGACGTCTTCAGCTTGGAAATGTTATCCAGCATTGCATTCAAACTGGCTTCATGTGCGAGCAATGGATATACCCTCCAAAACAGATAACAAGACTGCCTTCGCTCTTCATATGGTTTGTAGTGCCGTGTTACTGTAATTGTTAGAAACATAAACAGGGCATTTGGAAGAGCCTAGTGCACGAGCGTCGGACATTCATACAAGGAACGGACGGACCAGCTGTTTCCATGCTTGATTGACTGACAGACAAGTATAGTGCAATAAATGACTGACATTTTGCAAACATCATTTCACATGTGTTCTGTTGTGTGAAGGCTATTAGTATCTATTGCTTTGCTGAATTAGTTTAGAGTTAGTAGGAGCTACTGTGAAGGTGTGCTAGCTACTCCAAAGCCTTATCCGAGTAGATAGTTCCTAGCTGATTGTATAGGCTGAGCAGCACCAGACTAAAGGACAGATCTTATCTAATGTTTTGTTAATTATTCCAAAAACATGGAGGGCTCGTTCACATGATGCTACATTTCCCGAGACACATCAAAGAATGACTTGAGACGCTAGATTATTGTGTTGTGAACTTGCAGATGCCTCCTTCCGTTGGGGCCGTATCGAGTTTCTGCGCGGTATGCCCACTCATCGCTCGATTTTCCCGAGATTGGAGCACACAGTCGTGCATGGTACGTCTCAAACATGCCGGTATAAATTCAGACCGTATGGAAATGATTATGTTAACCAAGATAAGTCTGTCTAGCATCACACTGTCTCTCTCATAATGTATTCAGGCCTTAAGTCTGTAGGGCAATGAAATGGAAAGATATCATATCATCAGCTTTTTTTATTATTATTATTACCATATGGACATATGTAGGCTACATGAAGAGTTATACCCCCAAAATGATATCTGGCTTTAAGATTGAAGGACTACAAAGACTAGATCATATTATCCTTAATCATTTCTATTTCCACAACATCAGCACAGTCTAGCTTTGAAAACAGAGTCCTTATCGTGTATTGATGGATTCTAAATCATCTACAGTCATGTGAAATCTTCTGGAAGAAATGTCAGTTCTGGTCATGTTTCCTTCATTCCCCCCCCCCCCTTTAGTGATGTCTGTGTGACAAAGACAAAAGCCTGTGCTGGTTGATGAAGGATGCTCCTGCTCTGCACCTCCTACTGTGCTCACAGTGAGGGGAACCTCAAACAGTCATGTTTCATGGCTTCTCACCTCCTCAATTGTTGCAATGCCATCTGATTCTATACACACACACACACACGTTACATGTTGTGATTTTTGTTGAGACTCTAGACAGTATTTAAAGTGCTACTTTCCTTAACTCTAATCCAATCTGTACATTATTCTAACCCTAACGTTTTTTTTTAACAATGTTTTTAACCATCACCCTAACCCATGAACAAAAATAGCATTTTTCATCTCGGGGAATGATGAAATCTTGCCAGAAGGTCAAATTGTCCCTGTTTGATATCCATGCCGGGATTTTTACACACCAGGATAGATAACCGTACATGCACACACACACAAACAAACACAAAAACGTGCCCGGTTCTCTACAGCAAGATGAGAGTGACTGGCATTAAAGGTTCTTTCAGCGGAACAGTCCATTTATCTGTGACCATTAATGAGCCCTGTCATTTTAATCTCATTTTATTCCCTTGGAATTAAACTCCTACCTGTGTTACTCATAGATACTACAACTACCCTGGCAAACGGCTAAGTGCTTGGCATCCATTTTGGCACAGCTGGCAAGGGAACTCCGCAGCAGTACAGTAAACTGCCTCAGACAGCCTTATCTCCAAAAGGTAAATGAAAAGCAATACCACGGGCCATTTGTAAACGCACGGTTTATCTATCCAGAAGCTCCAAAGAATGCCCCCCCCCCCCCCACCACCATCGCTCGTTTTTTCGGCCGACACGAGGCAGATGGGAATCTAGGGTACTTTTCAGAGAAACAACTTGCGGACTCGCCTTCCGGCACGACGTGGCGTTGCATCGCTTTGCGAAAACGAGAAAAAGGGGGAAAATCAACAGAGGCGTTTTTGGCAACCGAGATAAAGACCCCTGTGGAGGGTGCTTCTGAATTCAGGGCCTCTGTAGTCACTCGCTGTGCGGGAAGGGAAAACAGTGCCTTCTTTCATGTTGTCCCTTGTTTTTTTTTTAGGGGATGTTCGATTTTTATGTAGAATGGTTTCAAGGTTTAATTCCCCCCCCCCCCCCCCCTCCCGTTTTGTTTCCTTTGTGTGACGTCATGGCAACCAGCTGTGCCCGCCGGGTTCTGTGGGTGGGAGCGTTTCCCGTCGTGCCGCGTGCGCCTGTGACTCGTGTGAGTCATGTTGCTGGATACGCACCCCAGTTACCCTGGCGGGGACCGCTTGTGCTACAGGACTAGAGCTCTTCATGTCCCCAGGGGGACAAGCCGCCCCAGTCTCGCCTCACCTGTTCGTGCGTTCCTGTCCTTCTGAGAGGGTTTAGACACCAGCAGAAATCTCGGTTGTGAAAAAAAGGCAGAAGAAAGCTTCAGAAGAACTCTTGGTGTTCACAAGGAGAGCAGCCAGGGGGTTGGGCACTGAGGCTGGGTTTAGATATGTCCCCCACAGCCACGCGTTCCCTATTTATATGTCCCCCACAGCCACGCGTTCCCTACTTATATGTCCCCCACAGCCACAGCCATCAATATTTATGTTCCATGCAGTTATGGCGAAGGCGGGTGATTCAGTGCAAGAATATGGAGGGATAAAGGGATGGAGCCACGCTTCTAAGAGGGGCAGAGGAGCCTTACACAGGGACAAACATCCAGGATATCCATTATTCAGCCCCATTGGACATCCTGAGACACACACTCCTATTTATGGACGCAGAACACACACAAACTGGCACAGGTTTTCTTTGTCTATTACCTGCATATCGAACCCTTTTCTCACCCTTTTTCAAATAAAGGTATGAATTAAGTTTCATTTGGATCCACGGGGATAGTCTACCTTTATTAACAATAAAACACATACATTCTCTCTCGCAAATGTTTTGTGTGTCAGTAGTGAGCTTGTGTTTTACTCACTAAAACAGTAAAAGAAGGAAAATCATAATGCATAAGGGAGGACTTTTGGACCGGTCCCCACTTTGAAAAATGTATTATAAATTGCTGTTCCCCCCTTTCGTTGTGTGAGTAGCAGTGAGTTGGGATTTGGTAGCAGTCGGAGGCATAAATAAAGAGAAAGACGGTTGATGGAACAATACATTTGCTGGCCTGTGTTGGCTGCACGTAAGTTTACATCTGTGTCTGTACCCTGTATCTGTATACGTACTCTGTAGGTATTTTTCGGTATTACCTCACGTTAGCTATTGGGTTAATTCATTCATTAATGTTCACTCATCACTCAGTCATTAGTAACCTACGGTTGGTCAGTCTGGAGAACGTTCGTGTTTCCAGCTACTACGGCGTGTCAGATGGGTAATGTTTAGGTGGAGGCCGCTGTGTTTATTAACGAGATGTTGCTTGTGTCTGTCAGGAGCGATGTGTTACCCCGCTTGCTAAACAAACACCGGGGGTAAATGGAGGCAATGCCTTGAGCCTTGTGCGTTGGGCTCGGCTAGGTAAAACCAATCTATGTGAATCTGATTGGTACAGACGCCCCGGCCCTGCGACGGCCATCTGACTTGAAGGACAGAGAAATTGTGTGTGTGTGTGAGCTAACAAGTCATGAGGCAAATGGGCCTAAAACCAGAGCTTTAGCACTTTATTAACATATTGTTTGTTTATTTGAAACAAATTAAATACAACTTGAAAAGTACTGTGGCTCATGCCTCTTTGTCGCAAGGATCCGGCCGTATGCGTGTGTGTGTGAGTGTGTGTGTGAGTGTGCGTGTGTGTGTGTGTGAATCTGTCTTGGTGTGCGTGTTGTTTTTGTGTGTGTGTACGATCATAATCTCTGTCATCACTGTCCACTCTCACATGAAAGATCTTCCTCATCCTTTTAACCATCTTTCTCTGTCCTGTGGCTGCAGCAATGGACTCTCGTCTGACACTTACTTACTGGCTGTTCTGGAATGCACCAGTGACACTTACATTTGCAGAACTGAACATTTTTGATCCAGCATCGTAACCCTATCATTCCTAGAAACAAAATAGGGATCAAAATGCTTCAGAACCTCATTAAAAAGAAACCTAATCGCTAAATGCCTGCCAGATAATGCAACGTGTGGACGTGTACAAATCTCCACTAGGGTCAGTGGATTCCGTACGCTACAGCCAAGTGCAGAGCTGTAGGACCAAGGCCAGAGCACAACACTGTTCAGCCCAGCCTAGGAGGAGAGGTCAAGTCTGTATAACAATAGAGTTATATTGCCTGGGGAGGCTTGTGTGCATTGTGGGCCGGCCAGGGCCACATTAGACTTTCCTTTTTCTTTTTACGTTCCTTTAATGGGCATAAGAGAGACATTCAGAATTAAAATATGCATTCCAATGAATTTGGCATTTTGGCTAATGATTATTTGCCTATTGAGCTCGGGCCCAGAGAGATGGTGGCAGTTTCGGATCTTGTTTCTATATGGTTTCTTCTTTGCGTGGTATAGAGCTTGAACTTACATTTGTGGATTCAGCAATGTACTGTGATCACATACAATGGTTTTCTGAAGTGTTTCTGAGCCCATGCAGTGATTTCCACAACAGAACCCTGAGGGCCCGAAGATCACAGCCGTCCAATATTGGTTTTCGGTCCAGTATTTTGCACCCGCTCCCACTTCTAACAGACCCATCCTCTCTGGAAGGATCTTATAATACCCAATCATGTTACTGACCGACTGCCAATTAACCTAATTAACTATTTGACACCAGGTTTAATGTTATAAAACTTTTCCCGTCTTTTATTAGGTTAGATTCACCTTTTATTGTCATTGAACAGTACAAGTCCAGTACAACGAAATGCAGTATGCATCCAACCAGAAGTGCAAAAAAGAGCAGTGCAAACAATGTATGAGCCTATAATGAAGCGTAGTGTATGGATGTGCAAATGGCACAGTTGGGTAATGTGCAATATAACAATGTACAAAGTGCAGATGTGCAGTTGGCAATACAAACGGAATGCATTTGTGCTAGTGTCAAATGAGGTGTACATTTGCAATAGGGAGTACAAACAGTATACAGTGGGGCAAAAAAGTATTTAGTCAGCCACCAATTGTGCAAGTTCTCCCACTGAAAAAGATGACAGAGGCTTGTAATTTTCATCATATGTACACTTCAACTATGACAAACAAAATAAGAAAATAATTCATAAATAAATTCATAAAAAATCCTACAATGTGATTTTCTGGATTTTTTTTCCTCATTTTGTTGCCCCACTGTACATTGTGCTAATGGCAAATAATGAATAAGGTAGCATGTGTAGAGCAGGAGGTAATAGAGGAGGTAAGACTATCGTCGAGACAGAGTTCAGTAGGGTAACAGTTGCTTTAACTTCCTCAAAAAGTACAGGTGCCTGTTGCGCCATATTCACCAGGCTTGAGGTGTTAAAGGACCAGGAGAGGTCCTCGGAGATATGGAATTTGAAGCTGGCCACCCGTTCCCTCGTGGTCCCATCAATGAGGACTGGGACATGGATGCAGCCTTTAGACTTCCTGTAATCCACAATCAGTTCTTTGGTCTTCTTGGTGTTGAGGGCCAGGTTGTTTTCTGTGCACCAAGCCACAAGGTACTTGACCTCCTCTCTGTAGGCTGACTCATCGTTGTCGCTTATCAAACCAACCACGCGGTGTAGCCCGCACATTTGACAACAGTGTTGGAGCTGTGCAGAGGGACGCAGTCATGGGTGAAGAGAGAGTACTGGAGTGGGCTAAGCACACAGCCCTGTGGGACACCAGTGTTCAGGGTCAGGGTGGAGGAGGTGAGGTTGTCTAACCTAACAGACTGGGGTGGAGTGCGACATTGTTGCAGATGCTGCTTTTCTCCACATTGGCCAAAATTAAAACGAATGTTCTAGCTCGTCTGAGCCAAACAAAGTGCTGATAAAGCTGTAGTGAGCTCTGTATGAGACCTGAGCTTTGGCAATTTCCTTGCAATATGGAAGCAATAATCTAGGGCCGTCATCTTCTGACATTCCATCTTTCCATTCACAATGCCGACTGTGAGAGTTGGGGAAACTATGGCACAGTCTTCTAGCTGCTAGTAGACATATAGCCATAGTTCTATTTACCAATCCTCTTATATGAAAGATTCAACACTCATCGCAGGGGCAGGAAATTGAATGTTGTCGCCTTAGCATTTGTAATATATACGTTTTGGGATACGTTTTGTTGTCCTTTTCTGCAGTTTGTACAGAGGTCCTCCATTGCTTCATATTGTATTCATGGATTTTCTTTTGAAACCAATCTCAATTACAGAAGAAATGTATACTCCTTCATCAACTCATGTACATGCAAGCAATCACGCTGACGGTAATACTGAGCTTTTTATGCTAATATGCTAGTGGTTTGTTAGTAGATTTCAGCTGCTCAGTACAGTAGCAACAGGACCATACGGTTTCATGGTCAGTAAATAACAAGGTCAAGACATTATCATAGTCAGGACGGTATCAGGGCAGTATCGTGGTCAAGACAGTAGTACTAAAGTACAGGATCAGTATGTTCCGTACAGTAGTTCAATAGTACAGGATAAATATGTTCAGTTCAGTAGTTCAATAATACAGGATCAGTGTGTTCAGTACAGTAACAGTTTTGTTTTAAGAAACAGCAGAACACACGCACAAACAGACACACACACATCTTAGAACAGCCTGCATATTGCACAAGAAACACACACAGGGAGTGAGTCAGTGTTCCGGGGTGGAGGGGGATCCAATGTGGATCTTCAAGTGGTGAGAAAACTGTGAGGATTTCAGTGCTGGCATTTGAAGGATGTTGATGAGAGACAATTATGCTGATTAATGGAATTATGGCTGGCAGCTGGGTTGACTGATACTTGTACGTCTGCCTTTCTGCACTAGCTGGAAGCGGGCCGATACGGTAAGTAATATTACCATCCTCGTTTACACCCCAGAGTAATAAGGCCAAAATGAGGAGATATTTCCTTGAAATCGAGTTTAAGGCAAGGCTGCCTGATCACTTGCCACACACACACACGTGTGTGGCCCTGTGTGTGTGTGTGTGTGTGTGCGCGCACACTTTGTGCTTATATGTACAGTTCCCTGGTAGCTATGTGTCTGTTTACAGTGAGTGTGGGACCAAACTAAACCATGTTTGACACTACTTGCCTGTTCTGTTCTGTCCAGACGGGAGACTGGCCAGAGGGCACATGTATTAGTGATGCCCTGTGGTCTTCTGACCGTGTGCCAGGTGGGTTAGGTGAGCTCCGTTCAGTAACTCATACCCGTATGACTCACTTATCATCTCACCTCGCTGATGTGACTGTGTCACCGTTTTCCCGATGGGTACACTCCTGCGGTTGTGACAGAAAACGGCCTTGACACTTGTCGCGATGCTCCTCTGTCGTCCGGATAGATTCGCCTTTCAATGTCTATCCCTTTCTATCTGCCTCCCGTCCTCACACTTTCTGTACTACATCGGTTCCTTTCGCAGCCCCTCTGTGCTTTACACCCCGCTCAGCCCCAGTTCTCACTGATGTGTCCCTCAGGATGCCAGGTAAGTGCAATTACTAGCTTTTAAGTAGAGATTGGTTTATCGGGACCAGAGCTGAAGAGGCCGAGCTTTAAACCATGCTTCTTATGGTCTACAAGTTTCTCAGAGCAGGGAAAAGGCCTGCAGTGTAATTAGAGTAGCATGGGTGGAATAGCCTGAATGAGGAACATACAAACAGTTGTGGTGGCAGAGAGCCGCCAGCGAGCCCAGGCCACCATCTCTCTTCAACTAAACGGGTGATAAAGAGAGGTACAGAGAGGTGGAAATGGAGAGAGAAAAAGATGGTGACATGATGAAGACTTACACAGTGATAGCCTCAAAGCCAAAGAGAAGACTTACCAGTGATAGCCTCAAAGCCAAAGAGAAGACTTACACAGTGATAGCCTCAAAGCCAGAGAGAAGACTTACACAGTGATAGCCTCAAAGCCAGAGAGAAGACTTACACAGTGATAGCCTCAAAGCCAAAGAGAAGACTTACACAGTGATAGCCTCAAAGCCAAAGAGAAGACTTACACAGTGATAGCCTCAAAGCCAAAGAGAAGACTTACACAGTGATAGCCTCAAAGCCAAAGAGAAGACTTACACAGTGATAGCCGCATAGCCAAAGAGAAGACTGACGCAGTGATAGCCTCAAAGCCAAAGAGAAGACTGACGCAGTGATAGCCTCAAAGCCAAATAGAGTACTGACACAGTGATAGCCTCATAGCCAAAGAGAAGACTAACACAGAAAATACTGGGAAAGGGATTGAAAGACAATGGATTTTACCACTGTGGTTTTGGTTGCATTTGTTTTGGGAAGCAGAGATCAACAAGAGTACAGTTGCGGAGTGTAAGAAGCTTCCAAGCACACACGGTATAATTAAAACACTATAAAAAGAAATGGCATTGACACGCCAGGAAACGTTACATACATCGGAACAGAATGGGATAATAAACAAAGGAAGAACAACGCTCACCACATTTCTGGGAAATTCTGTGAAAATGCGAAAAAGCTAAAATAAAAAAAGTTCCAACGTAAATAGACGGCAATCCCAAACAATAAAGGCGATGGGCTTTCATCACGTGCTGACAATGCTACCTGGAACGGCGCATAAAGTGAGAGTACAAAACATGTCTGCTAGATTAGCTGTTTGTACTATATCAGTGTTCAGGGTGGTTTGCCGCTCGCTCTCTGTCAGATTGGATTTAATTAGATCCAACCAAATTCAGAAACAATGAGAGCGCAAACATTCACCATCTTTCTTAATCTCGCTCTTTCTCTCGGTTTCTCACTCTGAATCTATTGCTTTGTCTTCGTCTCTCCCTGTTGCTAAATATAGATGGATGACTTTTTCAACCAAATAGGTCAACAACCTCTGAAAAGACAAAATGTCATGTTTGCTTGGATCCTTGCAGATCTGTGAGAGCCCACAGCTGAAAGTCAAGGAAACAAACAAGTATCCCAGCCCTGTTTTTGTATCACAAATCACAACCGTGTGAATTTTGGTGGAATTGGGTTCAAAAGGTAACTTGGATGGTCTAAGTTTAATCTACCTTTATTGATGAAGGGCATTTTCAACTATACATGTTGAGCTATTTGTTGAGTTTGATCTCTGGTAAAAACAAAAAGATCAATTTGGTTCTGTTGGTCTCGCAATTGCCAAATATTTGGTTATTTTCCTGTTTGGTAAAGACAGTTTAACTTTGGGGCAGTCCGTTATTATGAGGTAGACACTGTTGGAGGGTGAATCAAGTTTGAGATTGACATGGGCCTAATTTTGGTTAAACCACTACTATAATTGCTTAAAACAAAGGGCTCTATCATCGCTCATTTAAAAATAACAGCCTGTTTATTTCCCCTCTCCTTTCAAAGTTCAAAAGATGCTAACACCTGCCAATTTGGGCTTTGTCTCCGAAGCACAGGAACCGGTGCTTAGAGCTATCTCATGGGAACCTTTGTTTTGTGACGTATTCTCAAAACCAGTCGGTCCACAGCAAATTTGCAAGAACAAGGTCACTCTCAAGTTACCTAGATCAACTTCTGATTTGAAGACAAAGCTATTATTGGAATGACTCCCTAACCTTTTCTCACTCACTTTCACTTTCTCCATGCGTTACCGCTTCAGTATCTGTCTTCCCCTCCACTTCCAAACGATTCTTCTGTTCCCCTTTCAATCTCCATTTTCTCCAGTCTCCATCTATCCTCCTCCATTCATCCTCTTCCCCCTTCAGTTGGAGTGTATTCTCTGTTGAATAGTTGTTAAGTGTCAGTAGATCCTGTGACATTTGTTCTCTAAGACAATTCTTCACTTTCAGTCTGGCAGCAGTGGAAACAGTACTACATTATTCTACACATGTACTCAAGTCAAAGTAACAGTACTGGTGAAGTAGTACTCGGTAGCTAATTCAAAATACTTAGAGTTAAACGAATCAAGTTTGCCAGCGGTTTGAACTGACCGATGATCTAGGGGACGATGGCCAGCCTCCCGTCGACTTAACATCCGTATTGTTCAGTACCTTGTTTGCACTAATTGTGTGGGTGAACCAACACCGTACCAGAACCTGCAACGCCGCATTGTAACAGCTGGTTCCACCATTGGAACAGGGCCAGGACGGAGAGGAGCTTTGACTGGACTGAGTGGGCGTTGCTTTCCCGTTGTCAGGACAGACGAGGGGTGGCAGGATGGTTCCAAGATGTGCGTTTAGGGCATAACACGACGGCGGAGAGAGACCGCTCCGCTTGCTGCCGCCCAGCCAAGAATTCAAGGGCATATGGGAAGTGGCCAAAGAAAACATGGGGACCCCCGTGAGGATCGGCTCACGGTGTTATGTACGTTATGTTATGTACGTTATGTTATGTACGTTATGTTATGTACGTTATGTTATGTACGTTATGTTATGTACGTTACTCCCTTTACTCACGGTGTGCTGAGTTGATCTATCTGCTTTCCCATTAGGACGTAGCCCGTGTCTTTACCTAGTCTTTGTGAGCAGCGCAAATTAAAACCCTGCGGCTATTTGTAGGATACAACAATCTCTTTCTGCTTAGACTCGGGATATCGTAGTAGCAGGACTGGGGGGGCGGGGGGGGTAGTCTAAACACATTGCACAGGGGTGAAAAAGGTTCAGCCACCCACATGGCTACACTTGCGATAATGTTGTCTTTGTAGTTATGGAGCCATATCATAACCTGAGATCAGAGGACTCTACTTTCACCGCTTGTCTGCCAGTGGCCATGCTAGTTGGCTAGCATCCAGTTTGATGGAGAGCACATGATTGAGTTGCACCAAAGACAGCCACTACATAGCCTGCGGTAAGCTGAGTTTGGCGGTTGGTTTAGCATTGTTGCTGTTTTTGCCTCTGCCGGAGTTTGCAGTGATGATGAAAAAAAGAGCAGTAAAGAGAGGAGAAAAGATGTATCTACTGCCTTTCCATAAACTATAATGTTGTTCTATTCTGATGAGTCTTCGATGAACTTGAAGGAGTGGAAACAGGAGCTTATTTTACAAGTGAATCAAGTCTCTCCTGGCTTGCTGTGTACCGAAGAGTAAGAAGAAATTCACAGGCGACAGGCAGTTTGAAGGACTGTTTCTTTATATACAAAAATAATGTGTCAACACATCCTTTCTGACACACAGAAAAGATAGCCATTCAGCTCCCTGTACTTTTTGACCTAAAGTATAATTACAAATACACAACATTCACATAGAATATTTCAGCAAATTCTGCTTTGTGACAGCTTAGTTCATCCTATGACTGTCTCTACAACAGCCCCAAAACAAGCCATTTAATATTTCTTATTCTCACTCAATGGGCACAATGTCGTTTCAATGAATGGTTATGCTGCCATATTGCAGACTGGAACACTGGAAAAATAAAGCACTTGACTGCTTGTCTGCCAATTGTCACGGAAGTGGGCGATCACACAATTTGATAGACAGTGCATGATTGGAATGTGTAGCAGTCAGGGAAACGTACTTTGGTCAAGTTCCTTTTGTATCACTTTATGAAAAAAGAACAGTATTACGTCAGTGCTGTGCATCTGTTTGCTATGCTGCCTTAATATGGGCTTGGATATATTTGCAATAGTCTTGGCTTCTGTTACCAGTTAGAAAAGACACATTTATAATACAATTTTTATGGCAAAGTCTGTGTAAAATCACAGAAACTGGCAAAAAAATACTTTTATTGTCTAAGTAAATTAATAAAAGTCATACTGTTCACTTTTAAAAGATGTCTCACTATTCACTATTATTTATTTTTATTTCATACAATTATGTCGTTGTTATGACCATTGTTCTTACTCCCAACAGCCTTAGGATATCCAGCCAGTATCCACCAATATGCACCATGAACTTTGACACCACATGTTAGTGTATTACAGTATGCATTACACCACTCTGCCAAGAAGATCTGCTCTGCTTCTTTAATATCTGCTTTTTCTAACCATGAGGTTCTGAGCTTGGCATAAGGGTGGAAGCTTAGTACCTCTAGCTGCCTAGTACCTATCCTAGCTGTGTAGTACCTATCCTGGCTGCCTAGTGCCTATCCTAGCTGCCTAGTGCCTATCCCAGCTGCCTAGTGCCTATCCCAGCTGCCTAGTGCCTATCCCAGCTGCCTAGTGCCTATCCCAGCTGCCTAGTGCCTATCCTTGCTGCCTAGTGCCTATCCTTGCTGCCTAGTGCCTGTCCTAGATGCCTAGTGCCTATCCTAGATGCCTAGTGCCTATCCTAGATGCCTAGTGCCTATCCTAGATGCCTAGTGCCTATCCTAGATGCCTAGTGCCTATCCTAGATGCCTAGTACTTATCCTAGTTGCCCACATGAACACTGAAGTATGATGCAGTATGCAGCATTTCACTCGTCTCAAAGTATCTGTGCTGCCTGTGGCAAAAAATCAATACCCAAAGAAGTGTTAGCACTAGAAAAGGCAGAAAACGGCAACAAGGAGAGCTTTTTTTAATGTGGCACGTTACATCTTTGGGACGTGTTGTGAGAACTGCGAATGACACCAGCGACGTTCAAGGCTTCAGCCTGTGCGCTTGTGTGTGTTCGGTGTGTTTTTTGGCATTCGTGTGCTTGCGTGTGTGTCTTTGTAGCGTCTAGCCGTAGTTAGTATTCTGAACTTGTTGCTTCCTGACACGGCTGCTACATACCCCTCCTAGCGGATTTATGTCCAGCCCCAACAGACGCTTCTCTTTATCGTTTTCTCTCTTTCTCCCTCTCTCTAATTTTCCGTCTCTGCCCCACCATTTGTCGTCCTGGTCAATGTTTGTTTTCTGTATCTGTCCTTTTTAAACACAGCTGACGTTGTCTCCGTCTCCATGGAGACAGACATGACGTCAGCCTGTACTGGGTTGTCATTCAGTTCCCCCCCCCCCCCTGTACTAATACTAATGAAATCGCCTTACAGCTTAAGTGGCTCTTTTGGAATCAAAACATGTTTTATTTCTCCACCGATCAATAACATGGCCGCTCAGAAATGTAATCTAAGAGCGACACTAGACAGACCAGGCGTCGGGAGTTGCCATCAACCATTAAGGAAGGCCTTCTTTGAAACGGGTGACAGCTGCTCACCGCTGCGCTGCGTCAAATGTCCTTTTCCAAGCTTCACACATCGCGGTAAAAACAAGGTGACATTTTTGATGGTTGACGCTCATCTTCATTGTGGCTTGTGAATGAGAATAAGAAGGAAGATATGGGATGAAGCGCCAAAAAGGTTTTCTTTTGGTTACTATGGGTTCGGCTACAAGCATCTCTTCCGTATCGTCACTACATCCATGTTACTGGGCTACATTGGTTGGTTCCAGAGACGAGACACAGAAGGCTGAATTCCAATAATGACCTGCTCCTACATGGTGTCAGGTGTTGAGGTCAGGACCAATTCCATTTCACACCATTTCAGTTGCATGTACACGGCTGTCACCTAGTTATCACCTTCTTGTTTCGTACCAGAGAAGTTTGCTATGAACACCTTATTCACAATAACATCCTAGGAGACTTTGGGGTTAACTTGCCTTGCTCCGGGACAGGATTTTTTTTTTCCCCACCTTGCCGGGTCGAGGATTAGAAGCGGTGACCTTTCATTTACTGGCGTGTTGCTCTTGACCCCTGGGCTACCTTTCCGCCCCATAGCATCATTGCCAAGGTTCCTATGTCAATGCTATTGAAACATGTACATCCAGTTCTATCGCAATGTCTGGTTTCTGTCCCTTTCCGTTGTTGGGAGATTTTTCCGTGCACTCATCCTTTCATTCGCTTCCTACGAACTGTCCACGGATCAGCACCTGCGATAGGATGTAACGGGATCACGACAGCGGCACTTTAGCGGAAGTAGAACAGAATGAGCTGGTTGATAAGGGAGTAACGTAGGCCATCGTCATAGCGATGCTATAGTAACTATTAACTACATGTGGTAAAGGGTGGATGGCTGGAGACCATTCCATCAAGGAGTTGCCTTGTTCTGGTTATTGCCAGTTTGTGTGCCTAGATGTGTGTGGTTTGTGTTTGGTGTATTTATGTACACGTGTGTATGTGATTGCACTGCAATAGTGTGTGTGCATATCTAAATGGTGTGTGTGTTTATATTCGCAGTTTGTGTGTGTGTTTATCTCAGTGCCAGGCTGTCTTCTCCTGTGAGGCGTTGGCACAGAGCTGCTGCTGTACTTTGATGTACTGGGATCCCCTCTGGTCTCTCTCTGCAGTCTCCGGCTTTGTGACAGCAGTCATGACACAGGACTCCCCCTGGCGCTGTATGACCTCGTACACACCTAATCGCAAGCACACGCAGTAGACACACAACTCAAACAAACACACACACACACATACGAACGATCTTGTTCATAAGACAGCGTTGTTTTGTTTCTTACACAGAGGTACACGGACATCGTACATGCCTCGTGGGACACGTGGGTGACTCGCGTTACTAGCGTTACTCTAACAACCTGCTAGGGGTTCCATTTCTGGCATTTGAAAACATTTTCATACAGGTCGAGATTTCCCTGACTCAAAATATATTTGGCTTGTTATTAGTCAGAGCATGTCACAGCAAGAAAGGGCTATTTAGGGGATAGGCAAAAGATATAAAAAAATCTGGCATAAATGAAAGAGAACTGCTGGCCCCTTAGTGAAGGATTGCATAACATATCTCCTGGTTTTCTTATTATGTTCTGTTACTATGCAGATGTGAGAGGGAGCGCTTGAAAACAATCACCAGACAATACTGCACAAGAAATCGTAGTCATCGTATATACTTAAATTGGAATGTGTGGACCAACACATATCTTATAGCTTTGTAGACTTGGCTCCCTACTTCCTGTAGGTCAATATCAAGTGATAAGCAACAGGATGATGATTGTTACAGTGGGGAGAACAAGTATTTGATACACTGACGATTTTGCAGGTTTTCCTAATTACAAAACATCTAGAGGTCTGTCATTTTTATCATAGGTACACTTCAACTGTGAGAGACGGAATTTAAAACAAAAATCCAGAAAATCACATTGTATGATTTTTAAGTAATTAACTCAACCCCTGTGTGGAAGCATCTGCTTTTAACATGCACTGCATCCATTATTTAGGCCGTGACATGTGCGTATGTGCCCGTGTGTTTTTGTGTGTGTGTGTCTGTCTGTGTGCGTGTGAGCGTTTCTGTCATGCCAAGCAATAATTACCTGTTCAATCCATTCCTTTCCCAGCCAGACCCTTTTCCCAGTGTTTAACATTATATAGCACCACCATTGCATGTAGTCCCCTGCTCTTGACCAAACATCAAACACTGCTATTAGCTCGGTTTTCTCTGGGCTTCAGTAGTCTTTGTATCGGATGATGAAAGAGCTTGTCGACTGTAACATTTGAGCATGTTCCATGTATTACGAAGTGCAGCGTAATGGACTTGTCCAAAGGTGCATAATTTGGAACCACTGTTAAAACATTGTGAGCTCCTGTGTAATTGCTTCGGTTTTTCTGCTGCAGCATGTAACGCGTACCTTTAGAAATGCTATTGTTTTTAATGTTAGGGTTTAGGGTTTCACTTCTTATTGAAATTGTGCCGGGTGTAAACTGCGACAGGACAGGGCACTGGAGGGGCCCAAATGTTGTGTGGTATTGTCTTGTGCTTCTTTTATTTATTTTAGATTGTTCTACTTCAGGGGAACAAGATGAGGACACATGTTTTAGAGATAGAACTTCTCAAAACATGGAGAACCACCATTTTCAGAGTGGCTGAAGTATCTTCCTGAAGTCTTGGGGGTTTTAATGTGGGTGGGTTATGCTGGCGTCATCATATACTGTCAGATGTCAGACTTCTGTGTTGTGGGAAAAACCCGACCCGTCTAGTGATTTATGTTGTTGGTCCCCTAGTGATAACATTGCCATTGCCACTTCCATACCTTAAAAAGAAATCATGGTAAATCAAGAATTCTCAGATGGACTGGTTGTGGGTGGACGGTGTCTTAGTTCGAGCAATTTATTTTTTAACTAAGTATAAAGTATAAATACAAAAAATTTGCTCTGGCAGTGCTTAAGGCTGATTTCTGAGAACATGTCTACAACTTAATAAACTGTGTGCTGCCAAACTATGATTACATAAAGCAGCAGCGTTTTTTCATAGTGAATCGTTACAAAGTAGGTCACGGTAAGGCACAAAATGTGGATGGGTTTTGAATTTCGCCCAATGGTATGCAAGTGTGCATTGTCTCAATATCCATTTTGCACAAATGTCAGATTAGTATGTCTACGTCGATATAAGTGGCCACTACATCAAGGGCTTAGGGGTAAGTGGTTGTCTGAAGCTCTGCGTAATGAACAGTCTCCATCTGTCTGGAGACTCACCTCTATGAGTTTCATCAGCCTTGCAGTTTATCCATTCATGACAATTATTTCTAGGTGTTACACATTTGTTGGTGGGCAAATGAGCATGAATAACCAATCTTCATGTAATATCATGGGATCCTCCATTGCTCAGATCTCACATACAGTTTTTAGGGAATATAGTTTGCAAAATTTGGACCAAGATGATCCCATCTAAACCTAAAGGTTTCCGAATATGAATACTACATCGGACGTTTCCGTCAAAGAAGTTGAGTTTAGTTCTCTTTTAAAACATTTAATAGGGAGAAAAAGAACAGTACAGGATAGGATACCAGACTTTTGTAGCAGTTATTGCCAACTAGTGTTAGCTAACATAAAGCTTTATTACATAGTTAACTAAAATAATATTGCAATATCCTGTACGTACTTTTCCTCCATCTCTGTCATCAGGTACCAACCCAGTACCCGAGGGACAGATTTGTGGAATAGCTGCACAGAGATCGCGATTAGTACTTAACGTACATAAAGAATAAACCTCTACAGTCAAGCCAACAAAAGGCTCATGTTTCCCATGTCAGCTCTCACCACTCAGGAACTGAACATTTTGCATCACTCTATGGGACTATTTTTTCCCCTTCTTTCTATCTCATTCTATTTCAACAAGTTAATGAGTTTCTCTCCTTTCTGCAAACATAATGTTCTTCTACCTCCGTCCGGGTTCTTTCTTTCATCTCAAAACCTCTGTTCTTGTGCTCCTGTTGAAGGCAAGGGGCTTAAAAGCTCCTTGTAAAACATTGATTTGTTTCCCAACGTGCCTGTTGAGACCTGGTCATCTGTGGCGGTTCATGGGGAAAGAATAAAGGATGGGAGCGGGCTGGAAGAAGGAGGGCTTCACGGCTAAAAGGTCCTTGAGTGGTCCTGCTGCAGTAGGGAAGGAAAGCAGGAGGGAAACAGGATGGCCGCACGGCTAAAAGGTCCTTGAGTGGTCCCGCAGCCGTAATGGCTCACCTGGTTGTGTCCCAGATGGCGCCCTTACCCCGCGACGCGGTGGACACCTATTGTGGAGAACAGAGTGCCATTCAGGATGCGTCCCAGGCTGTCATTACCGAGAGGCAGTTGAGTGGAGCTGCAGCAGCGGTGGTGGGTAGAGGTTAGCGGATAGCGACTAGGCTGGATACAGGTAGTAATGGCACATTTGGTTCTTCTAGCAGTTTGTGTTCTGCCGGTCTCGGCGAGTCATTAGCCAATTCGCTCACCCGGCCCCGCAGCCGCTCCACAGCTTCTCCCCTCTCATCTTCCTCTTTCCCCCTCTCTCCCGTTTCCCCCTTCCATCCCCGCCTCTCCCCTCTCGTCTTCCTCTTTCCCTCTCTCGGTTTCCCCCTTCTATCCCCACCTCTCCCCTCTCGTCTTCCTCTTTCCCCCTTTCCGTTTCCCCCTTCTATCTCCACCTCTCCCCTCTCGTCTTCCTCTTTCCCTCTCTCTGTTTCCCCCTTCTATCCACGCCTCTCCCCTCTTGTCTTCCTCTTTCCCCCTCTCCGTTTCCCCCTTCTATCCACGCCTCTCTCCTCTCGTCTTCCACAGGTAGAAATGACACCTCCTCCTCTCCCCATCAGCGCAGCCAGGCACGCGTGTTTGAAATGTGAATGCGTTTGGAGTACGACATATAATAAGTTAAGTGGCCAGAAAAGAAATCCATCTACAATGTGGCACGTTTTCGGTTGATACACCTGAAATGGAGACCAAAGACTCTGACGGTCCTGGAAAGAAGCTGCGTGGATGAATTATCTCAGATCCCCTTGCCATGTGTTCATCCAGCACATCAAACATTACATAATAAGAAAAGATTCAGCATTGTTAGCTTGGCAAAAGAATGGTGACAAAGGACTAAATGCCAATGTTTTTAAGACCAACATTTTTCAATTCCGAGTTAGTATTATCTTTGAGCAAATTCCCGCAATTACACCATAACGGGATTATTAGATGGTCTTGAGTGAGGTAAGGTGGTACAATGTGAATGCTTCAGAACATAAATGTGCTACTGTGAGTCACCACCTTGATTTTGGTGGGGAATGACTGCTTTTGTCTGGGCACTTTTAGGGGCTGAATTGTGAAGTTGTCAACCGGGATAGGGAGGTCTTTTCACAGACAAGCAGGGCCGTCTTTTCAGGGTTGAGCTTGAGTTCACGGCCAAACTCTAACTTGATGCCAGGCACACAGAAATCTGTTATCCTATGTAAATACACATTTCACATCATGCCACTGAATGCAAGACAAAGAATGGGCATTTAGCAACATAGTTTATAGTGTCCAAACCAAACCGCAACATTATGGATGTTTTTGTAAATGTTCATGCGGGACACTTAAAACAACAGTGGTTAACAGGGGTTCGGTGTGATCTAACCAAATCACTTGTTTGTTATAGTGACACCTTCTGGCCAATCAGTGTAATTCTGCCAGATCTCTATTGCGAGATGCGTTGTTCAATCAATTTCAGTGAAAATTGCGACCAATGGTGTCTGAGCGATTGCATGTGACGGGGGCAACAAATCCATCCATCAGCTCATAACAGAAATCCCTGGGAAGCTCATTTGTCCAAGGTCAGAGACCTGATATTCCAGTATAAAACAACACTTCGTTCATTAGGAAACGATGCCCGCGGAGTACAACTGAGGTTCCCTGCTGTGTGTTCGGCAGCTGTCGATGATCTATGGGAGCACTGGCTTAGAGGCATGCCTTGTGGTAGCCTGGTGCCTGGGGAAAGGGTTGTACCCGACCAGGTGCTCCAGAGGAAACTCTTGTGTATGTCCAGAGTGACCTTTGTATATATGGAGTGTGCCTGTTGTCTCTGTATGTCTGTGCTGTTTAGTACTGATTTCTCTGTATTTCTGTAGTGTCTGATCTTTTGGAGTGAGGAGTGTGTCCGTAAGTCTAGTGTGTTTCTGTTGTCTCTGTATGTCCCTGGTGTGCCTTGTCTATGGTCTGTCGGCGGTCTCTGGTGTGTCTGTTGTCTATGGTCTGTTTGTTGTCTCTGTATGTCCCTGATGTGTCTGTTGTCTATAGTCTGTCTGGGGTCCTTGGTGTGTCTGCATGCTCTCGTCTCCCGGTAGCTCACTAATGCAAATAAGAACATCAGTCACACTGATTATCTTAGCATTGGAGCTCCTCTCTCTCTGTCTCTCTCTCTCTGTCTCTCTCTCTCTCTCTCTCATGACACTCTGCTAGAACAACTGAGGAGAGAGGCGAGAGAGAAGAGGGCTGGAGCACTACAGAGAGATGGAGAGCAAGTGAAATGGAGGAGTGTACTGTAGTAATTGGAGGCGACTTGGGTACATACATGGAGCAGGGGAGGAGGGAGGGAGAACAAGATGGAAGACAAAAAAGGGACGCCTTCTGAAGGCTTCTGGGAAATGGTGGGGGGCGGGACGGGAGTGGTTAAATGTGGAGGTTTAGGGCTCAGCAGCACAAAGATGCATCAATTAATAAATGGTGTCCACCGCTTATTTTGGGTGGTTCGCAACCCCACCTGTAATCCTCTGCTCCACTTTTATATTCTCCCCAGAGAGGCCTGGGGGTTCCACAAGGGAAGGGATGGGGCCTCTGAGACAGCCATAAAGGGGCAGTTGTTGTTGAGCCATCAGGCGGGGTACGAGCAGGGGTTGGCGGGTTTGGGAGGGGTTGTAGAGCTGTCAGGCGGCTGTGTCATGGAGATAGCCTGGCCGCGCTAGCCTAGCGCCGCTGCCCTGCATTATTCATGGACCAAGGAGCAGAAGAGTGTCTAGACTAGCCGTTTAGGGCCCGGCGCTGACCATCGGGCCGAGCAGGGCTGAACTGGGCAGCTCTGCTGTGTACTGAGATCTGATCAGAACCAAGGCGAAGAGAGCGATTAAACTGGGAAAAGTGGCTGGCTGTATTAGAGGAGGAGGATCCGAGCAGAACTAATGGTAGAGCCGGGGTGTTCAGAGGGGGACTACGCCTGTCTGTTTCATCGGCCTCACCTGCAGGATGTGAGGACACTGTATGTTGCACTGAATGACTCCTACTGCGTACATGCGTACGTTAGAAAGTCACCCGGCACAGGTGTGTCGGACCAAAACCCTGCACGGAAATCTGGGCGCGTTCAATATCCTCTCTGATCTATTCATCTAAATAACCAGAATTCCACGGGGCATGCACAAAGGTTCAAGATCAAAGTTCGTTTTTCAGGGCTAGGTTAAGGTTAGAGTTAGGGTAAGTAAAGATAAGACAGACCAAATGTGCCTTTATTGTATATGCCCATTTAGAGTTAGACGCGTGGAAGCGCTCCTTATGAGATCGACGCCCGGCGGAAAACGGTGGAAAACTTGGCTCCGGTCTTCATAAGCGGTTCCCGTAAGGTGCTCGCTTGAGTGATGGATGTCCGTCACATCCGAGTCTGTAAATCTGCTGAGCAAGTAGAAGGGGAAAGGCTTTTATTTCGGCTATTGGCATGCAGCCAGGAAGGGAAGCAGACGGAGACACTTTTCGCAAAGGTCCACTGAAATGTCAAAGTGTTAAAAATGCGTGTCACAAGGCGTTCCCATGTGATGCGGCCTGTCACCTCATGTTGATCCGATTCTTGATGGCGTGGTCAGGACCTCGGTTTCTTTTCTCGCTTGCTAGTCCAAATGGGCCCTTTTTGGCCCCGACCTCCCCCTCGTGACGCCCAGGGGATCTGTAGGTCCTCGTGAGCGAGAGATCGCCACGTAGTGAGAAGAACTTCCTGAGTGTGGAAGGTCCTTAAAACCACCTGTCGCAATGTGTTTTTGGAACCTCCCCATTAATAACGAATCAACCCGGAATGGAATCTCTTCCAATCAGTGCGTGGATTTCCAGTCTCCAGGATGATCTTGACCGGCTGTTGATTGGCCGCAGTGTTATTACGAGCTCTTCGAGTGGCTGCCTCATTATGAAGCGCGTGCGATGGACTTGGTGGTAGTTGTCACTGTCCATACACGCCGTTCAAAGTGCTTCTCTGTCCGTAGCCGTCTGCGGAGCCACGGTTTTCTTAAACAGCGCTTAAACAGCCCTTATTCAGACTGCTATTTTGCTACATACTGCCCATTAAAAACAAACCAGCTACCCTGACTCTAGTTACTTTGGATAGATAAATCAACAGCCCTTTTAATTGGTCACTTGATTAACAACAACATACAAGATTGGCATGTTTAACATGTTATCTTTGGATATACTGTACATTATAAAGATACCCTTCTACTGTACTGTATACTGTACATTATAAAGATACCCTTCTACTGTACTGTATACTGTACATTATAAAGATACCCTTCTACTGTACATTATAAAGATACCCTACTACTGTACTGTATACTGTACATTATAAAGATACCCTTCTACTGTACTGTATACTGTACATTATAAAGATAACCTTCTACTGTAGTGTATACTGTACATTATAAAGATATCTTTCTACTGTACTGTATACTGTACAAACCTGCTGAACAGGATAACAAGATGTGTGCAATTTCCTCCGTGTTTTTCTTAAAGACTTAAATATTGCAATCAAGAAATTCCTCAGGACAACTTCCGGGTAACCAAATGACATATTCACTGACCTTCAGCAACTGCTCAAGGCAAACAAATCCGTTGGGATTTTTTTTTCTATCTGCCACGTCTTTCGCTACATTGGCCTGAAAGATAACTTGGACTAAGCATTTGCGCTGAACCTAGAATACGTGTCTATTATTGAACTTGACATACATTCTTCTTTCAGCACTCCGTAGCTGGATGTGAAAAAAAGATGTATCATCCAGCTTTATAATTTAATGAAAAGGATGTGGATTTCACAGAGAAATGGGGCCTATTTTGGACCTTTTCTTCTTGGCTCCACTCTCGCAGCGGTCTGTGCTCATCTCTACAGAGCGGACTAAAAGATTCTACGTGTCAAATTGGTAGGATTTTTAAGAAGGCAGGCAGTTGCTCCACGTGATATTGGATTGGGGTAAAAGAATGCTCTCAGCAAGTGATTTAAATGGTCAGTGGACATTTTACCCTGTGTGTTTTTCAGTCATTTTATTTTAAAATACAATCTCTAGTCATTCGGATGAAAACCGTACTGTGTCTTAATGCTGTTTGATTCCAATCATTTTCATGGTTATGTGCTTTAAAGAGTGGTTCATTATTTCCTAGGTTTGATGTGGTTGTTCCACATTCCTAGGTTGATTTTAATCTCTGGAAAATACGACGTAGCCATTTTAGTTTTGGAGATGTTTGAAAAAGGCAAAATGCCTAGATTCTCAGCCTATGCAGGTGGAATGGCGTTTGTGGATTACTTTGTCATTTTGTCAGACTGTAATGGACCGGTGAATATGATCTAGTTAAAGGGTGGGATCTACACCATCCGGTAAATCCAATCGGAGAGAGCGTGAATGAGAGAGACCGCTATAGAGACCGACTGACACAATGACAAAAACATAACTAGCGGGAGAATACTAAGATCTAAATACACCAGGTTAAACCAGATGAATTACACCAGACTGGGGCACCATGAGCCTGTCAAAATATACCCCAGGAGAGGAACGAGAAAGAAAGCGATAACCCCCTCACCTACTTTGCCAATTATAGCCGCCGACCTCCAAAGGGACTGTAATAGACCTCTAACGTACCTGAGACAAGGCTAAGTATAGCTCACATAGTTGAAGATATATATATATATATATATATATATATATATATATATATATGGGTTTGTACGTCAGGGCCAATTCAGAAAGAAAAGTAGTTGCAAGTCCTTGTGATGCTTTGCAGGTACAACAGTCAAACCTTGAAGCAGCACAAGCCTTAATATTGTAAAGCCATAGCCGCGCCGCTCTGAGACGGGTAATGCTCATGGAGAGCTGTCAAAACACATTGGCCTCTGCGTGGGTCTAGCAGGCACCTGGCTCACTAGCTATTATCATCACTATTGGTTACTGCAATATTGTTTATTATGTTTGTTGTGTCAATTAATCCTGTCAAGGATGGGCCGCCAAAAGGTCAATAGCCATGAAAAGAAATGTCTTCATTCATACTCATTCTTCAATCCTTTTATCGCTTCTCACTTTCTTCCTCTCTCTCTTCTCTAGATCTTTGCCTTTCTCTCTGTTACTTTTCTTTGTCTCTCCATTTCTGCCTTGATATCACTTTTTCCATCTCTCTCCCTCTTTGTCCTGGCACTCATAACTCCTTGTGTGGCCCGCAGTCTGGGGAGAAGTCATCCTGAGTGTGATTTAAATCTGACGCCCGTTCTCCTTCAGGCCTGGTTGGTTCCACAGGAAGAGCAGTTGTCTGTAGGAGCCAGATCACACAAGGGACGCTACGGACACGTATATCACTTAAAACCCTGCTACCGTGGTTCATGGTGAGCGCTGTTACATTAGAAAAAGACACCGCTCCCTTTAGTGTTGTTTGCTAGGATGGTGGATCGGTGGTTAAGATAACGACTTTGACTAAACCTAAGGATATGAGTTTAAATCTACAGGGTGACATATGGTTAACTCGACCATTCAGTTGTAACCCTGAACCTCAGCTTTACATCCCAATCCTTTTGCTTTTATTACCTCACTGTAAACATGGGCTTTCACTTCACCTATGGACACCCACCCCCCTGTGAAACATGTCAAACAAACGTATTTTGTGAGATCCCGAGAGTCTGCGTGTTGTGTTCGGTGCCATCATTGATGTTGCATAATGCAATAAATATGTGGCAAATATGAATAACTTACTGTAGGTGTTCGGCGTGAGACCTATTTCTGTCTTGAAGTTTCACTCTCAGATGGAACAAATTTAACTATTAAATGTGGTTTCACTGTGACTGTCAAGGATAGTGAAACTAAATACAGTGCTTTTATGTTTCTTCATGCAAGATTATGGACTAGTCGTTACCCAGAGTATAGAAACTGATTACTTTCCCCAACAACTATAAATTAGGTTCTTTCACTTTCTTCAGTTAAAGCACTGCAGGCTGTTCATTCTCTATGATCACACTGTGGTTTAAATCAGGGGTGGCTGATGTGAATAGTACCATAGGACGGGACATAGAAATGGTGCAAACTAATGAAACTGATGATGGAGAAATGGTGCATATTCATTGTTACTAGAAACATCTGTGCCCTCTCTCTGTAGTTTGTATTTTTCCTAATGATCTCGATGGATGTCTCACTCAAAAAGGGCTTTGTGCCTCATTCACACTGTGAGGTTGAGGTTCCCCATTGGGAATGGTTGTATAACGGGATCTATACGAGGTCTGTGATAGTAGATGAGAGTCTGCTAGTACAGTGCACAGTGCTTTCTCTCTGGAGTACAGTACACATCGGTGGTACAGCTACAATTAAACCCAGGCAGAAGGCTTTGCTTAGCCCTTAATCCCTGAGTTTTGTATCTTTTACTGGTGTTAATCATTGATTTATTACCTCGGTTTGGCCAGCGAATAACAGAAGTCAAATTCCGGCGCCGCTTCTCTTTAAACGCAGACATTAAATATGCATACTTTGAGATCGTATAAAGCGCATGGCTTATGTATGAGGAACGTTTGAAGGTGTGGCTTAGGAAGGATGTTCATCCAAACAGATCCAAGGGAGCCGGGAAGGGTAAGAGCATCCTGCTGACGTGGTTTTCCGTAGAGCTCCCCCTCTTCAACCTCCTCCTTCATTAACTCACCCACTGCCTGTTTGCCTGTTATGAGGTATATACTTCTCACTTCCCTATTTTCTCTCTCTTTCTCTCTCTCTCTCTCTTACTATATCATTCTCCTACCTCCAGTACCTCTCTACACTCACCCTAGCCCATTCTAATGTCAGCCCAGGCTAGCCCCTTCACGTTTCTGCACATCAAAGAGCTGCCTGTTGTCTTTCTTTCCTGTTCATGGTCAATTGCTCTGGCGTGTAATGGGGACAGTGAGATGTGCTTGTGTTGGGATTTGTTACTGGGAACCGGCCTATCAGCATTTTGCATCACTTACAACCGGAGGTCCCAATGCTCTGCCGTTACTTTCCTAGTTGACAGGGTTTCGGCTGTACTCCACCAAAGAGAAGCCATCAGTCATCGTCTTCTCTGTCTGCCACAACCATTACCCTGGCGAGAGCTCATTTGGGGGGTGTGTGTGGGTGACTGAGTGAGAACGAAAGAGCTAGAGAGAAAAAGAGAGGAGGAATCTCTCTCTATCTCTAGCTTTCATTCTGTATTTTATTAGCTTTACCAGAGATCATTTACTTTAATATTAATACTAGAAAGGCCTCTTTGGTCCCTTTCCAGCAAATGAGGAGTCATTTTAATTCAAACATTCCCGCAATCTAATAAATATGGTGCCTTTGGGAAGTCTTCAGAACTCTTCACTTTCTCCACATTCTGTTGTGTTTTACCCCAAATGTATAATAATTACTACACGCGGTATCCCATAATGAGAAAGGGATTTATTTTTTATATAGAATCGAATGTACATTAGTATTCCTATTATTCAGTGCTTTGGTTGAAAAAGCAGAATGCACAGTTTTGAGTCTTCTTGGGAATGTCTCCACCAGCCTTGCACACCTGGACGATTTTAAATGGTCGCTTCAGTCAAAATATAAAATTCTTATTAAAAAGCCAACAGGCAAAACTACTGCTTGGCAAACCCTGTCGGCTGCATTTTGCCTCTAAATTCCCTCACACACATTTTTTGTCCACAGCCCCTCCAATCCCTTTGTGCTCCAGTGTTCAGCTAGAAGATGTATTCCCCGCCTTATGAATCCCATTTGGTTCTAGTCTTTTCTTGCAAGCACCACTACAGCATAACAATATAACCAAGCTCTGGATCAGGGAATTCGTGAAGTCCCAGAGCAGCCAGGGAACAGCACCACACGGGGGATGGCGGGGCTGTGTAAACCAGGTCTTTTCCACTAAAACATAGAACTATAGAGACGTTCAAGAGTACCCCACCTTGACAAGCCATAATGAACCCAAATGACAGGTAATGGCTGTACATCTTTAAGAGCACTTTGGGATTGCTCGAACTAGGTCACAGTACATTTATAACTCCTTCGGCACTCTGTCAATAGGACTTGGTCTGAAATAGGTTGGCGTCTTTGAGTGCTGCTTAGTCAAGAAAGTGTTTAATTTCACTGCTGTTTTGTGAAACCAGCGGATGCTAGCTAATGTAGGTGCATTAGCCTTGTCAGGGCCATGGCCGTATGCAGAGGTCCAAAAACTACATTTGCGGGCAAGGTTGGGAGTCGAAGAATATTAATTCCCCTGATTGACATATGTGCATCTTGTGACGTTGGATAATAATTGCTTTAAAACCATGTCAATGTGCAGGAGCATAAATGATCTGTCAAGCAGTAATACCTGAGAATCATGTTGCAATGAATGATCAACACAACAGTACATGGATTTTACATGGATGTAAAATCATAAATGTTTCAAGGAATATTTAGCATGGAGGGTATCCTTCATTTGAACGCCAATGCATTCATGCTTGATCATAGCCTGGTCTTTAGCTGCCTCAATGCAGAAAATAGCCTTTCACATAAACAGGTGGTCACTGGAAATGTGAGGTAGATAGAAAGGATACAGTGGATGTTGGGTATGTCATATGTGAGCCAATGTTTCTTCAGCTGTCGATGCCAGCTCGGTTTGAGTTTGGTCCTTTGTAAAAATTTGTAGTAGTAGCTCATAATTGTAAGATGCATTTCAACACTATACAAACGGATATGAAAGAGAAGCGTTGTACAATCTTTGCGACACCAAAGAGTTATTAGGCAATAATTTTAATGATTTTTAACCTACACCTCGAGAAAAAAATACTGAGGTCTCGACCTTGGTGTCCTCAATGGCGGATACGGCCGTGGTCAGACCCCCATGTGTCTTAATGGGAAAGGTTAGCTGTTAGCACTCTGTGTATGCTAGTATTTCAACTTCTCACTCTTTCTTTCTTTGTCTCTGAAAATGCTTGTTTGATGGATCCTCTGATGGTTTGACCCTGTGTTCTGAGCAGTGGTCCGAACACGGGTACACTGGTAGCAGTGGTACACCAGTGTTACTCACTCAGGCCTAGAATATTGGTGCAGGTGGATGTCCATAGAGTTTGTCGTGGGGCGTTGTCATGGGGGTTGACATCTGGTGTCTTGGTGTGCTTTATGCCTCATTTTCAGAACATTTACTGGAAGAAGCTTGAACCGTTTGTCATGCTCCCTCTGAGACAGAACAGTCCTAATTTCTTGACATTTGACACAAGTCCTTGACAAAGTCCTTCCACCTTCAACATGAACAATTCAGCTTCCGCCTTTCCCAAATTTGCACTACAAAATAACAGACTGGTAAAATATTTCCCTTAACATTAGTAGTGTTGAAGTGGATGACCCTTAAAATGCTCTTCAATGAGAAGCCTTCACAGAACCAGCTCCCTTCTGTTGAATAACCCACTCATTCAAATCTTTAGATGTTTGGGTTGTTTACGTCTTTTTAAAAACATTCATTGCTGCCTTTTGTCCAAAAGAAATATGAATAAAAATCATTCTCTGATCCATGGCAAAATGTTTTTATTCAGAGACCCAAAAAGGCTTGGCATCACAGGGTCTACTATCATGCTCTCCCATCTGAGTGGTCAGAGACAGTTAACCTCTACAGCACAGCCTTAGAGTCACACATAGTTATTAACGCAATGTTCCATTATGCACACTATAGCACTCCCAGACTTCCCCTGAAATGCACACACTAATTTCCCTAATTACACATTCTGATAGGACCGATTCAGTCACACACAGGCGCACGTTTTGACAGGCAGGCAAAGGCTTTTAAAAACTTTCGACAGTTCACACACCCTCACACTTGTATAAACAGGGAACTGTTACCATGGTTACTCAATGGATTGTCTGTCCGATTACCTGAGACAAGATGTTGAGTATTAATCGAAAGTTCAGACACACCTACTCGTTCAGAAATACAATTTATTTTTATTAGTGAAGCATCAAAACTATAAAATTACACATGGAATCACGTTGCAATTAGGCACAAAATAAGCTGACGACTGGGTGACAACAACAGTTGAACTAAAATTCAGTAATTTTGTGACAGCTTTTCATTTAAAGTTGCTGTACATGTTAGAGAACAGATGGTAGTGGTTGCACACTTGGCTTCTGAAGTGTTAGCCTACCTCATTTAAACCGGTAACTATTTTCAGGTTGATACATGACACAGACCGTCTCATATTCACTGACATACCAGGAGGCACTGACATCTTACACACAGCCGAAGACTGACAACTTGCACACAGTCGAAGACTGACAACTCGCACGCAAACTACATCTCTGAGAAAACTTGACGAGACAGGTGCCGTCCTACACAACAGAGTACACCCAGCATACCACGGTAAAACGGAGGAGACTAAAGTACCCTGGGTTGGCATAAGTGCACCGATGGTGAGAAAGAGACAACAGACCTTTCTGCGTCCACTTGAAGTGGGAGAGAAGTGAGTGCAGTTTGAAGGGATCAGTAATGGGGTGGACAGAGCCCAGGATGGACAGAGATTGATCCATTTTTCAAAAGGACGTCAGGGAAGTGCGCTGTTACTACACAGGGTTAAACCCTCACACACACACACACTGGTACGGAGTTTGAACACATACAGCTCGGCACAACAAAAGGGGAGTTGGTATGACATCACTCCTCCCCCCCCCCGCCGGGGTGGTTTGTTTGTGTATCCTCCCGGTACTGTCAGGTGTCTCAGTGTTTGGAGAATCGTTTCCCTGACGACGGGTGTCCACGACAAAAGACGGCAACGTACCGATATTAATAGTAACAATGAGGCTGGGACATAAATATGCATTGCCATCCTGTCGGGATAAGCCTAATGCCTTTCCACTTCATTTATCCCTCCCTTTTTTCCCCCTCCGCTCCTTTATCCTTTTCCACTTCCTCCCCTCCCGTCCTCCTCTCCTCCCTTGGATCTCCTGACGGAATGCAAGGCTAAGCCCCTTCGTTGCAGGCTCAGCGTTGGACACACTGGGGAGGGTGAGAAGGTGTCCGGGTCAGATAGTGAGGAGACACTGACGCTATGCGATTTAATATAGATCTGGCTCTGTAGGCACGGGCTCTATTCATTACAGGCACATATTCATTAGTTTCCCAACAGAAGACAGACAGCCAAAACACAGACAGGGACTGTATAATAAGAAGCTTTGGTTTTTCTTTTATTTGTGTGTGTGTTTTGCTAGGGTTTGTCCAATGGGTCCAATACCTAGTGTAGTGGACCCATTCGGATATAAAACAGATGTCTGGGCCATTTTGTCAGATAATCAGGTAGGGATAGGACAATTTTCCTGTAGAGACAGGCCGTTTTACACTGGGATACATAAAGTATTATGATTAATGTAACCTCCTCCGCACCTGCATTTTCTTCCAATCCCAGATCTTTTACTCCACACGGTTTAGCAGCCGGTCTGTGGGGGGGTTTGTTTAGACCCTCAGGCTAGCGCCCATGATGTTCTAATGACGCCTTAACGACACTTTAATGACTGCTTTAATAACGCTTCACATATGACATTATCGCTCCTCGCTTCTGCTCATCCTACTCCTCATCCCGAAGTTCCTTTCCTGTCGTTTCATTCTCTTGTGCGGTTGCATTTCAGGCTTTAGTAGCACCGCCTCCACGTTGCGTCGCGTCTCTTATCCAAGGAGTGAGACGCTAATGCTAGTCGGCAATCTTTGCGCACGCCCACATTCTGCTTACCTATCCTCATTACGCGATCCGTCACCTAGCCGCCGTTGCTGGGGCCAACACATTTCCACTTGTCAGTCAAACCGTAGCTGATCGTGATCAGGCGGGAGCGTGGCGACGGGCGCTGTTGTTATCTCCAGGCACGTGAACGCTTTCTCATTGCCACCCCCTCATTGATTTGACACCAGACTGTTCATGTAATGAAAGCCGATCAGGAAGGTCGTCTGACGGCCTGTCTGCCGAGCACCTTTGATGAGGGTCAATTTGTTTGTTGTCAGACGGCACAGACCCTGTCATCCTTTCTGAAATACTCCAAATCAAATGGTGGGCCATTGGGGCCTGTTCGTCGCAGTATGTTCTAGGTCTTGCCCAATCGAATGTGAGTAAACCTCCGACCTACAGCAGAGTTTTGTTGAGGTACTTAAATATTACCCCACTTAGCCTTAAGTTTCAGTCGCCTCATAACATGTCAGAAAAAGGTCCTTCGGAAATGTTTGCACGATAACTTGTCAGTCAACAGAAAACCGAGCATTGACGATTCACTCTACATTTCTCCCGCACTCTCACGTGGTGGTGGTGGAGTCAGCCCTGTCTGTCAGAAGTCAAACCTTTGATCGGGAGAAGAATGCCCGAACCAGTCTTCTCCAGCAGGCTTAGCTTTGAAGAAACCCTGGGTTTGTAGGAGATAAGAGAACTCTCATTCCCTGACACTCAGCGTTGCGCACGCGTGCTCACATACTGTACAAACACAAACTTTCACTCCGAGAGACACTTGACCTGGGCAGTTCCTGCGACCTCTACCTTTGAATCGTTTTTAACCCGGTCTTACGCAAAGACCCAGGTTTCAATGTGTCCTCTTCCCAAGACGGCACCGTTCTCGCCACTGTAAAGAAGTCCTTTTTATGCTCTTTAAAGTTCCTCGTACCTACGCTTTCAAGGATCCTCCATCACATCGGAAAAATCTTTTCATTTTGTGTTGGAACCGCAACAGATTACTTTCCGGATTCATTTCTTCCGCCTTCCTTCGTCGTTTCACTCAGTATAGGCCTGCTCTCTGAGGGACTACACATGGTCATTTGCAACTAGACTCGCACAAGCAAGGATGCATTTAGCCTCTGAACAAAATAAATCTGTTTCTGTCAGGTTCTTTCTTCCCAGGCATTGAGTATGTACTTATTTCTCCTGTATTTCCTTGGCTGTGGTGTTCGTGTGAAAGGACCTCTCGCCTGATAACAGGCTTCAAATCCATTGGGCTCAAAGGCCATTAGGACATGCTTCTCGCACCGTGTTATCAACTCACCAAACATCCGCTAATTCAGCCTGCCTGATGGCTCCATTCAGCAACACATGCTGTATTGGTGTTAGCAAGCTGCGCTACACTTAACTCACGCCGCGTATTCGGCTATTGTTACTCATTAACATCATAAGTAAATTAATACTTGCAAAGCATGGCAGGTGAAAGACATAGAGGTTAAAATAACCCTAGTAATGATTTGTTGCTGTGCTTTTGCTTTGCTGTTTTTGACGTATTAGAGCCCCAAGAGAGGATTTCAGTGTGAGAATGTCACAAATCTTCTGAGGAAGGGAGGTGTGGAGGGACAGTGGTGTAATGGGGGGTAACATCAGTAAAGACAATCTACCCACCTTTTTAGATTTTGATGGCTTTGTAGACAATTAATTTACAACATTGAGCTACTATTTACCAATGATTACAGTACATGAACGCATTATCTACTAATTTATAATTTAGCAAATTATACAACCAAACACAAATTGCTAGCTAAATTTAGCAAATATAAGCTTCCTCCTTGATATGTTGGGTTGTGACTGGTATTATCAGGCTGTTGGAGTCTGTTGAGCGTTAGTTGCATACTGGGCAGTTAGTTCTGTGCTTCAGGGGCATCAAGTTGAGCAGCAGTATCTTGAATGCGATCCTATACTGAGCAGGGTACCAGAGGCTGAATAAAAGGGGTGATGTTGTGTTTCTGTGAGTTTTGCGGGATTATCTGGAGTTGGGACCAAAACCTTAGCGATATACCTGCCAATTATCAAGTTTAATTGTTACCTGGGAATTCATACGATCTTCTGTATCCAGTTGATAAGAATGACTTGATGCAAGCAATTAGGCTGAACATAGATGGAAATATTGTTCTTGATGTTTTGGAAGTGTGCGTTAGAGGTTTGACTCCAAGGTTTCTGTGGATGAGGGAGGTGGTGGTTTTGTCGTAACCCAGTAAGGGTGAATGTGCTCATTTCGCTTAGTGCACACTTATAGCACAAGCTTGGTTGTGCTGCTAATTATTTTAACAAGTTTTTTCATCACTATAATAAGGTGTAGAAAACACTATGTAGATGACAACAATATAAAAAAAAAAATACATTCTTATTTTTGACTTTGTTACAATACCTCACGTTCGGCGCAAATAAAACAGCTTACCGATTTAACCTGCTGATTAGCCAAGCACAGGCAAAGTCACACTTTGATCTACTACGATCCCATTTTGGTGACAGATACAATTTAGGACAACCCAAGGGGTGGTCAGCATTCATACCCGCTGCTACGTTACCATTATATATTGCATTACTGCCCCTTAAACTTCACAGCTCCGTGGATCAAGTCAATAGCCATTGCTTTTATTATAGGTGCTTACTGGATCTGATGAATGACTGAGAAATATTGAAATTGAATAGAGTAGAATGGAATTCCACCTGTTTTACAGGTGTCTCGGGGTCTGGTGTTGCTCCAAGAGTCTGTGCCCCTGGGCTAGTTATCACCCCACAACCTTCGCTCGTTTCTCCCTGTCACACAGGAAACCGGCGTGTATTATTCATTGTGACTAAGCTGCTTATGGGCCCACACCCCCCCCATCCATTCTCCTCGTGCTCCACTCTGTGGCGTTTTGATGGAGCGCGTCCATATATTATTCATCTGATTGACTTCTACTAATCGCCTCAAAAGTGCCGGAATTAATCAGTCGAGAAATTTGCTAATTTGTATTCCGTCAGGGGAGTTTGTGGAGAATGTCCCAGAATGACTTTACAGGTGTCGTTAGAGAGGAGAGGATGGAGGGGGTTTAACGGGGAGACCAGGTGTCAGTAGAGAGAAATACAGTTTGCGAAAGAAAATGACCCAAACCCCTTTTTTCCCATTGGTAAAAAAAAAAAAAAAAAGCAATGAGGCTGGGATATTCAACACTACTTGAATGGCTTTTACTGTGGCCCATAAAATAACCCATTGAAAAAGTATATGGCATGAGATTATTTTTCTGCGGGTGAAATTGGATTAGTAAGAGGAGTAGAGGAGCAGTGCTCTAAGTGCTCTCTGCCTTCCCCGCCCACAGACATTAAAAGGAGGAGGGAGAGAAAAACTTAATTACCTTGAGAGTGGTCATGGTGAGCACCTTTTAAAAGGAACACATTGGAGTCCCGTTGTACCGGCCTGCAGGTAGTAAGGGTGTTGGGGTGAGAAAGATATAAAGGGAGGGAAAGGAGAGACACGCTAGGGGGTATGAAAACACTGAAGGAGAAAACAAATGGGGAGGAGAGGAAAGATGGCAGCCCTCAGAGGGAGGTGTGATGGTTCTGTTTCTGTCCATGAGAGGGGTGCTTCGGGGGAGAGACTGCCCTTAGAGGGAGTGTTGAGAAGGAGAGATGGTCAGAGGAGGTGGAGAGGGAGAGTAAAGGTAGGGGAGATGGTCAGAGGAGGGGATGGAGGGTGAAGGTGGGAGAGATGTTCAGGGGTGAGGAGCAGAGGGAGAATGGGGGAGAACTCAGAATGAACCCTCAGTTACCCCTTTCCCCTTTAATTCCAGAAAGGTTGCAGTGGTGTCATGAAAAGCAGTGAAAAGAGGAAGAAACAAATGACAGTGTCCTCCAAGTTCACACATGGACACGACCCCTACATTTCCCCTTGATCGTGAAACTACTGTCATTCAGTAGATTAGTCAAACCTCCATTTGCACTGCGTTCACTGTTGGTCTGTCATTTCAGTATAAGATGTAGTGGTTAAAAGTCTCTTGAGTTACAGGGAATGGAAATGGGGGGAACAAGCATTTTGCCTCTGATAGTAAAGCAATTCAGACAGGATTAAGCACATCAGAATAGTGTATGGAAATGTATCCAGTGATCTCAACTTCTTTTAACCTTCGTCTTCATCTCACCGCCAGTTTTTTTTGCTCTTCACACAAAAACCCCACTTTCTTCTCGGTAAATGTTTTCAGTATTACTTATATTAAACCTTTTCCTCAAACCATTATTTACTCCACACAGCAAGGCAGTGAGTAAGTCTCCAAGAACACATTTTGTGCCGCCAGCAAAAAGTATAAAAGTTCTGAGGGTAGAAAAACGTTATGAATATTGCAGACCTTTTCATTATTTATTATTTTCACATTAACTTGATATGGAATAGAATTTGGAGAACTGGTAACTAAGTCTGGGGTCAATTTCTCAATGTAGCCTCATTTTGTTTTACAGTATTTTCATTATGATCATTTGGTGAAGCTCTTTTCCAAGTGAATGTTTAGTGAATTTACTTAAGGCATTTCAACCACCAGAAACCACACTCGTTTTGAATGTTGATGTTGAATTTACTCTAAATCCAAACAGTTTCAATGCATGGTAAATATGCTACTGTTTTGCTGTGGAAAAGCCGTATGTACATCATATAGCTCGTTAATCTAGAGGTCACATACTTATCCTGTGATTGTTCAAAGTACCATTTCAAATCCTCCCCGGGAAGTAATCCTTTAGGTTTTATGTGTAGCTGCTGTATACACTCCAGTCACTCAAGAGGTAGGTGATATGCAGTAAATCGCTTTTCACATGAAGACGGTCTGGGATTGCTGTTCCAAAGCCTGTGTCTTTTCTCCTTGCCTCTCTACTGTGTATGTGTGTGTGTGTGTGTGTGTGTGTGTGTGTGTGTGTGTGTGCGTGCGTGCGTGTGTACGCATGCTTTACTAGATTTGTGAGGACCCTGTAAGGATGGTAAAACAAGTCCTACAAACAACTCACACTAAAACACTCGCTCAACAAGACACCAACACATGAAGCAAGCATATGAACACATGAAGCAAGCATACGCGAACAGACCTGCAGCTGCTGGTGATCAGCGCTTGACCTCTGGGACGAAGGGGTCATATGTCTCTGTGTGAGATGATCGCCTCCGTGCAGAGAACTGATTACCTCCTCTGACCTGGCATGATTCCGGGTTCGAATCTCAGGCAGGACTGAGGCAGTGCCGCTTTCCAAACCGACTAATTAGCTTCCGTGGCAGTAGAAGTGAGGCAAATTACAGTCCGGGATGATGGCCAGATCCGATGGCCACCTGGAGCTTGGCCCCTGAGCCGAACCCGGCCACGGTGATGTATGTGGACCTGTTGTCCGCTGGAATGGCCGTCGCTAAACGTTGCCGTTAACTGGTTGCGATAGGCCGTTCTAAGGCAATCTGAATAGGAAGCTGGCGGTCAGGCTTGCGTCCCTGACAAACAGATTGTGTCATTTATGGGTTAGTAATGTGGTCGCTGGCCGGGATAGGGACGGCTCTGCTTTCATTGTGGAGGATTAGGCTGACAGCAGCACATTCACATCCTCCAGCAGTCCCGCTGTGTTTGGGAGGCAGAAACACACACACGCCGGGGGCACACACCCAACAATGACATCAGCTACCCCCTAATCGTTGGCTGTGCGATGGAGACACGCGTGTGTTTGTGGGTGCGTGCGTGCGTGGTGAGGCCCCTGTCGACTGTCAGTAGTGGGGATAGTGTGGAACAGCTGTGTGGAGAAAGGCAGCAGTCTTCTCTGGTGTTTGGTTTTCTCCAGATTAAAGGGGCTGGTTGGCCAGTGTCTCTCCGCACCTCTGCGTTCACTGTCAAGTGTCTCCCGGCTGCGGAATTACGGTGCTTTTGTTGTTTTTTCTTCCTCAACTGCTTTGATTCCCTTGATGCTCGGAAGCGGGGTGGGAGGGGGCATTCATTTAAAGGCGAGGATGTTTGAAATGTGATAAAAGTATCCGCAGCTCTTCGTCACGCTGAAAGGAGGAAGAGGACACGTGTTCCGGGCGTCATCCTGTTCCCCGGAGACGCGGACATGATCAAACCTCTCTTAGGGGGTAAGGTCTGTACACTTACGGTGGATTGGTCTGTCTCTGTCTTCGGTGACGTTGTCTTCATCCAATTCCTAGGTCAAATGCTCTGAATGTCAACGTTAGCTTTAGGATTCTGCCGGATCGAAATCTTTTAAGAATATAAACTATGGTTTGACGTGTCGGGTCACAGGGGGTGTGGCTTGCAGACTGCTACTTGAGAGAGTTTGAGGATTTCTCTGGAACTCTGATGATGAAGCACATAATCAGTAGAGAGGCTTCTGACGATGAGTTGGGTGACAAACACATCTGTCACTGTCTCGGAGTTGCTCAATTACTCAGGGACTGATCCCCAGACAGGCACTGTTAAAGGGACCAGGGAATAGCGTCTCCTGGAAATGCAGATTTGGCAGATTGACATGTCTGGCCCTGGAGGTTTGACATGTTTCAGCAGTAGGAGTCTACCTCTACTGCAATGATCCAATGCCTTGCTCATGTCAATCTCCAGCTTTTGGTTGTTCTCTTGCTCTCTATCTATATACGTACATGTACAGACTTGGTCAAAACCAAAGAAGACACAACTTTCACTGAAATAACGTGAAACTGTCAAAGTTAAATGGCATCCACCATTGTTTATTCTATATTTAATATATCAGACTTTGCTTTTGATTTTCTATTCAACATAATAAATATTGTAAATAATAAAACAAACGGCATGGGAAAAAAATATGGTACCCATGCTGTTTCATGTTTGATGGGTGCTTTTTCTAGACTGCAAGTTTTAGCTTTTTCCATAGGTGTTTGATAGGATTTAGATCAGGACTCTTAGAAGGCCACTTCAGAATAGTCCAATGTTTTGTTCTTATCAATTTTTGGGTGCTTTTAGCTGTGTTTTGGGTCATTATCCTGTTGGACGACCCATGACCTGCAATGAGACAGAGCTTTCTGACACTGGTCAGTACGTTTAGATCCAGAATGCCTTGATAGTCTTGAGATTGTATTGTGCCCGGCACAGATTCTAGTCACCTTGTGTCAGATGCTGCAAAGCAGCCCCAAAACCAACTGAGCCTCCTTCGTGTTTCTCTGTAGGTATGGTGTTATTTTCTTTTTTTATAATTTTGTCGTCTGCAAACATAGAAAGGTCTGGCAAGTCACATTCAATTCCTGTCTGGCGTTTTTATGTTTTTCTTTCAAAAATGTCTTCCACAAATATTTACAGGCCATTTTAGAATATCATTGTAGAATGAGCTAAAATTAATCTATTTCAAAGCTCCCTTGCTTTATTCTATGACCTGCCAAAGGCATGCAATATACATGAACTGTAGCTTTTTTTATTTCATCACTTCAGGAGGAATGAAGCCGTATTTCAATCAGCTTTGTGGGTAGCTTTATGTATATATTCTGGTCTTCGTCTCTCTGGGTCTTTCAGGGGTTATTCATTGAAGACACCAGGCAGCTAATTTATTAATGCATTCCTGATAAAGACAAGATGAGCAGAGGACCTGACATGGTGGTGTTTCCAGAGGGCCCTTGGTATTATTGGAAAACCCAGAATAAGAATGAATTATGTTTGGATGACTTGACATATTTTACTAGCAATTACGTATGTTTGCCACAGAATGATATTTATATGTATTTAATTGCAGATGACGGCTGTTTACCAGAGGATGACAGTTCTATTGACGCCCTTGTACTTGGTCAAATAAATCCTATTTGTATATAAATACATTTATTTGTTAATAAATCATAATTGTCCAGACAAAACTAATAAGTTAATTGTCTATTTTAAAACGGAAATAGCATTGACAAAATTGATACCCGCCTAGACCCACGAGTTTGGTAGCAAAGCTTTTGAAAGCTCAGCCAAGTTCTCCCTATAACCAAGTCTGAGGTTCCTACACCTCAGTACTGGCAGTTTGGCCCACTTGGCTTGTGCAAACTGCTCCAGTTCTCCCCAATTTGAAGGATGCCTCCTCCTACCTGCTGTTTTCAGATATCGCCTCAAGTTGTTAATGGGATTTAGATCTGGACTTCAGACCAGTCCAGCTTTTTGTCTTGAACCGTTCCTGGATGTAGTTTGGGTTCTGTGTGCTCCTGGCTGACACTGGGTCCATCATTGTGTTACAAAGGATCTCTGGAATTCTGCTGATTTCTTCACAAACACATACACCCAGGGTACCCGGTGCCCAAGGTAGCAAAGAAACTCAAACAAAACTGAACCACCAGTTTTTGACTGACTGTTTAAAGGGGCATTTTTCATTTGAGGCTTAATTAAAAAAAAATGTAATAATAATTTAATAATATAATAATTGTTTATCAAAAAGCTATTATTTGTTCTCACTGCCCATAGCAGATTCTCCCAGATGTAGTGTGGCATGTTCAGGGACGTTTTGCCCAATTGCGTTCGGTCTTTCTCTCAGCAGTGGGTCACTCCTGAGTCTCCAACCATACAACTCCCTTTCATTGAGCTTTGCCACAGATTGTTCAAGCTGAAATGTGTCTGAAATGTATCTTAAGTCTGTATCATAGTAGGTTCAAGTGATTTCTCCACCATTCAAACCATCTTTCACGGCGTTCTTCCCCCAAGAGGGATCTTGGCGGCCAGGGAGGAGCAATTCTGTTGTCAGGAACATTTCAGTAATTCTTCAATGAATAACCTCAGATTTATGAAATAGTTCAGATGTTTTGTTCTGTTCCTCTGCAAACCAAAGAAAAAACGTTAATCAATGTCATTTCAACAGCTCTCTGGAAAACGTAATGCCAGACGGTTCTTGCGGAAGCGTCTTTTCACCGGTGCCCTCCCTCCCGCGTTACCAGTCTCCCCGTCTCCCGTGGGGTCTGGTCGGCGCTGAATGGCAACGTAATCTATCCTGTTAATACCCAGGGCATTTGGATGGCCTGCCGTTTGCTGGTCAGAATGTGGACAAAAGGCTGTGCTGACGTCACCTCTCTCTGATATAACAGGGGCATTAGAGTGATGAATGGGGGGGGGGGACTAAGCACCTCTGGCCAGATGGACCTGGAGGCACAATGCTGGCCTGACCATCACCCTGACATAACATACCGGGACGAGCCATCCGGAAGTTCCCCACTGTCCTGGCCCGACCCCGGCCCGTTTGACGCGCTGCAGCTGTCCCACTCTGGGTCTGCGGTGGTGTTGGTGGCTTGCATTTTACATTGACTTTCCTCCCAGAAGTGGCTGGCTTAGAAACACTCAAGGCTTTTTTTTTTTTTTTTTAAAGACAGGTCACAACAAGTTTCTAAGATTCAAGTGGTTAAGTGGGCCTGTGCGTCTCGGTAAGCTGGGACTTTGAATAGCTGTGAAAGCAGATGCTGCAGCTGGCTGCCAGCGGTCTGTAATGCGTTCTGAAGGCTAGCGTATGTGTGAGGGGGGGGGCAGAAGGTAAGCGGTGGGGACAGAGGTACAGCCTCGAGTCCTCTTCTGCACTCTCTTTCCCCGTCACGCTGGCTGGTCCTCAAGTCACACCACTGTTTTAGCTGCTCTCCAAGCATCTCTACACCGAGGTGGAGCAGGAGCCACATTCAGAGGAGAGACTCTGAGGGTACTAGGTGTATTGTTGATGCCTTGGTTAAGGCCCTGTCTCGCTCTCATCCAATGGGCCATGTCACTCATTGGACCGGAGGGGATGGTGGGAGGCCGTCGGCATGGTGACAGTAGGATCACCAGCGGTACAGGTTGGGACGTACAGTAAATCAGTAGAGATCCTTCCTTTGTCTTGCCGTAATAGCTAGGCTCGGTATTAGCTGCTGCTGGGTGTATTCTGGAAGTTGTTTTTTAGTATTTCTTTCCTAAGCCTGGGGATGTTCACTCACTGCACCGGATCTCAGTTACACAGCCATCACAGCTGTGTTTGATGTTGGAGCCAATATTTCCACTCGCAGATGGTCCGACACTCATTAAACACTTCAGAATAGTAGCGGGCTGTGATTCAGTGCCCTTCTTCAGAGTGGACCCAATAGGGCCGGGTCAAACGGAGGGCCGCGTGAAGTGAATGCCATTTGTACTCGTGGGTTCGCACGGGATGTGACGTGTTGTACTTAAGGGTCATGCCTAATGCATGATGTACAATACGGAGCTCGACGTTCAAATGGGCTGCTTTAATTTATTCCACTGAAGTGCATTGTTGAATGGTTTGGGATTTAAAAATAAAGCAGGCTCGATGCCCGGGCTCCATTACTGGTTAATGGTAGCAAGCTGGATGTGTTGAGAGCTGATCTGTTGGTCGTGTTTATGGAGTCCTATATGATTTGCCTGTAGAGTGCCATAGGAGGCCAGAGGCCACTCTGCAACTCCAGTCTGCGCCGATAAGAGAAATCCTTCCACTGTCAGCTCTCTTTCTCTCTCTCTCTCTCTCTCTGCCTTTTTGTGCATATTTTATTCATTGAACTGCTATTACTCTACTGTTCATCCATTGTTGTGGTGTGCCTAGGTGAACGTTGTGTATTCCATCTACATCATGGTAATATGGCACACCCAAACTGGTACTTTCCTCCTTTCTCTCTCTCTCTCTTGACTTGCCATGAATAAGAAAATGTTGAGACAGCGGTAATGTTTCCTCTGTTATTCTCTCAACTCCTACTCACCTCGACGCTCCCAGGAGTAACAGGGAACGTTTCGACTACAGACAAAGTTGTCTTTCCATGTCATTAGCATTTTGAACCAAGGGATAGTCTGTCTGAGGATTGGCCGCGGTGCTCTCTGGTAATCTGTGTTTTTCTCCGACTTGCTGATTGTTCCAGTAAAATGCATGGCTTTCCCCTCTGATGAATCGTTTGTGTTCATTCATTGTCTCTTTTGCTCAATCTCCATTTTTGTTTCTCCCTCTCCTCGTTGCACCTCCTGCTGAACAGGAGATTAGGTAGGATGCATAGTTGAGCATAGAAATCGTAGTACTTAATTTGTGTGTACGTGTGTGTATTCTGTCCTTGATGTGTGTGTGTGGCTGTATAATGTATTATGTTAAAGCCATGCTCATCTTTATAAGATACTTTTGTTCATTAAGAAGAGCTGAATCAAATAAGTAAACCTTCAAAAACAGCCATTTGCTCTAAGCATGACCCTTCTACTAAAATAAGGGTTCATATCGTTAGCAGCATATGTATGGATTTCTACATTATAAGTGATCTCTCTTTATTAACTTGTGCTGCGCTCATGGCAAATCTAACAGATGACACAGAACTTACAACGGGTGTTACGATACAAAGTCTGCGACACTCCAATGTCAGGTATAACAGATGACCCAGAAGTTAATACATCCACGTGAACTGGCTTTTCAAACCGCTTTCATGCCACGCTGTAACAAGGCCATGCTTTATAGGTTACTTCTTTTAGAAAGTGTTGCCATAGAAAAGACCCCACCGGAAAACGGTGCTTATTATACTACAGGTCCGTGACATCAAAGGTTCCCTTTGAAGTGTTGTGCTGCGTATGTATGTGTGTATGGATGTGTGTGTGTGATGTCGTTCTATAGCATTGTCAGGAGGTGTATTCTGTTGTTGTCGTACAGGCCTCGTGCTGGGTAGCACCGGGGACCTAACCGCTGGATTGTATCACACGCACCCACACAGACAGACACACTGTGTACTAATTGTGTTCGCTATCAGCTCCTCTACTCCCAGAATATCACCATGACTCAGAATTGGCCTCCACATGCTTCATGCTGTCGTTTCTCGAGCATCATATGGATGTCTCTCTCCTCTTCTGATTTGGAGCCAAATGGTTTGAAGTTGACGCTGAATGCCGAATGCTGATGGAATTACAGTTTTCCAAGGAAGGCGTAAAAAAAAGTTTGTGAACGCAAGCAGGTTTTCCACTGGAGTTGCACGGCGTCACTTGAAAGTTTATTGACCAAATTATCTAAGTAAGCTCATTCTTAACATGAACGAGGCCTTTGAAAAATGTTTCAACCGTTAGATCACAGCGTCTCCAGCTGTTTGCTTTTCCCATTTAAGGACTGATGAATCAACAAATTGAGCTTTGAGGCTAACGTTGGCAAGTGCTTCAATGGCCTTTCGTTGACTCATTTTCTTTTCATTACGTTATTTCACGTTTGGACGCTGGCAGAGGCGTGGAGAGATAGGACGATGGTGTCCGAAGGCAGCTTGCTCATGGAGTATCTCACGACTCCGTTGGCGTCAGAGCGTTGCGGAGGTCACTCGATTTGCACCAATCCTGCGCCTACCGTCACGTCGTAATAACATGCAACGGGCGACACGAGCTTGTGGCCCCCGGGCTAAGACGGCACGCGTGGCTCCGGGCATCAGTTTGCCACGGTGCCCTAGGCGGTCGAGATTTGCCACGCATCAGACTTGACCAATGGCGCAAAAAAGGTATCCTTACTAGCATTTGTTAGGGACTTACTGCTACTATCTGAGGGGTTTTGGTGGACATCTGGGCTCTGTCTGATTGTGCCACGTTCATTGCTTGTACTGTTACTCGCCCCAACGGCCCCTTGGCGCACAGACCCAGTGCAGGTATAATACAAAAGGCAGCCATATGCCAAACTCCTCCACAGTGCCAAAGGCTACCGTGGAACGGGCTCCTTCAACACCACCCGATTCCACTGGCCACGCTCATCCAGAAGTAGCTTCTGCCATAGGTCATGCTTCTACAACAGCCTTAACACGCTGCCGGAAATGTAGAAATAAGCGGTGCATCACCCCCGCAGCGGAGTGCCTTGGTGTTATCACAGCCAGCATCAATTAGCCTAACCTCTGGGGATCTTTTAGCTCACCGGGTAATTAGCGCGCTACTCTTGCAACACCGTTCTGGAACGTGTTCATACCTTGATTTAGCTTTAGTGTCATATGACGCTCGACACCATACTGACTAGCAATCACAGCTGTCTCTCGAAAATGCCAGTATGCTTAGGAGGGAGTTGCCATGATATGACACCTACGCTGAAATTGACAGACTGGAAATGCTGTTACGTAATAGCCGCTTGCCTTAATGTTCACATGAGGTAATTAGCATTATTTCACCGGTTGAGATACATCTGGATAGGAGCTCTTTACTACTTAAAAGAGCTCCTTAAGACTTGATAGAATAAAAGTTTTGTCATCCAATACTTGAGACCATTTCAGATTGTTCGCTTCCCTTATAGTGTTGACTTGCCCAATCCTGGTCTGGTTTGTGGAGCCTTCATCATGACATATTCCTTTTTGTATCACGATGTTGGACCTCTGGGTTTAGAAACTGCGTAGCTCTTTGTCTATATACTCTTGAGTCTTTGAGATGCTGAAACGTATTAACTTATTTCCCTCCTCCCCATCTGAGTTGCGTCACTCAGCTGAAACCTTCTAGTAAGATTACCTTGTGAAGGACTCACCACACTAAAAGACAGCGAGCGCTCAAGTATTCTGTTTAATTCAAAAGTCCAATGAAAGGAACCTCTCAGAATAGGAGAATACAACTGATTCAGGGTCAGACTTTTCTTGATCGGCAGTTCTGTTTTGTTCTTTATCAGACGTTGATGCAGTCAGTCCCCTTCTTTCGTTGGCCTGTCATGTTGTGTACTCCATATAGTGACGATTCTTTTCACTCTGGTTCTGTGGCACATACTGCTTGTGGTATGGGCCGTCATCTAACACGGCTCTTCTACCGTGTTCTGGTGTCCACGGTTACTCTTGTCTAAATTCCATTATTCTGTCTTCTCTTTTCTAGGCACAACCAGGCAACCCAAGGAAGGAGAGGTCCCTGGGGTGGACTACAACTTTGTGACTGTTGACCGGTTTATGGAATTGGAGAAAAGCGGAGCCTTACTAGAGAGCGGAACTTATGAAGGTAGAATAAGGTTTCTGATTAAAAAAAAATTGTGGGGGGTGGTTGTTATCAGGGTTTGTCTTTTGGAATAGCAAATTATTCAATTAATGTTTTCGTTTTATGTGCCATGCAGTATGCTTAATTTTTTACATTTATTCTATTGCTTGTCGGAATAAGTCAAATAATGTGTATATTTATATATACAGTATGTAGCTGTTTGTTCAAGGTTTCTTTCTCTTCTAGCATCCTCCCACACTCTGCCAGAGAACAGCCGTGTGTTTTTAGCTTACTGCTCTCAAACATTACTCAGATCCAAGGACACTGAAACGTAGCTCAAAGGAATCCGTGAAGAGAAGACTCACCTCACAACCGCACCTCTTTAACCCTCTATTTTCCATATTATTATAAGTACCATGGCTCTTCTCTGAGCATTACAGGGCCTCGAAATTAACACGACTCAGTCTAGTCTGTCAGATACCGGGGAGCCCCTCGGACACATGTCCGTCAGGGGAGTCCACCGCACACACACAGTTATGTGTGTGTGGAGTCCACCGCGCACATAACTCAGCATCAACTCCATTGCAGTTATGTGCCTGTCATGGCAGAAAAATGATATTGCAGATGGTCAATTTAACGGCTGGTTGCCAGGAGCGATGTTAGATCCTCTCTGAGATTGGAGCTGTGCACATGTATCACTTCTCCAATGACGGCTTCGTCCCACGAGAGAGAACCCCTTTCCCCTTGTGGGGCTGCGCTTCTCCATCACCACTACCTTCCTAATATGCAATGATTCTTTTGCAGCAGAGGGAGGAGGAGAAATTGAGAGGGTCGTGGAGGGAGGGGCGTGAAAGGAGGGTCAAGGAGGGAGGGGCGTGGAGGGAGGGTCAAGGAGGAAGGGGCGTGGAGGGAGGGGCATGGTGAGAGGGGCGTGAAAGGAGGGTCAAGGAGGGAGGGGCGTGGAGGGAGGGTCAAGGAGGAAGGGGCGTGGAGGGAGAGGCTTGGAGAGAGGGGCATGAAGGGAAGTGCGTGGAGGGAGAGCCTTGGAGAGAGAGGCATGAAGGGATAGACCTGATAGAAAGGTTGGAAAATGATGAGGAGAGACAGATTAATGGAATGACTGAGAAAGACTGAGCCGGATGAAAACTGGAGGAGACTGGGAGACTGAGACTGTGGGAGGGAGGAAGATGGAGACAGCTAGAGAGATGAAGGACAGCTTGACTGTGAGAAAGGCAGTTATCCGAAGCTTAATACGATCCTGAAATGAGGTCATAGTGTCCTTATCATCTGTGTAGGCCTGTCACAATCAAGACTTTTTAGATGACGATACATTTTTGCACAAATAATTGCGATTAACAATTGATTTGTCTGTGTTGTAAATGTAATGCCACTGTTATAGTGTAAGCCTAATACAATTGTAAAACAACACGTGGTAGATCTGGAGATTAGCTGACATAATTTGCCTGGTATTTGTTGAGACGTTTCTGACATTGTCTTAAAAAAACGTATTTACGTTGGATTTACCATATGATTTTGTACTCAAAATATTGCAAAATCATATGGAAAAAGATTCAAAGATTGTTGTATATAAAATCTGGCTCGTATAATCATGATCCTGCAATTATGTCATTTCAACAGTGTTGTTGGGGTTTCATAAGGACCAAAGCCTGGTTTCAGGATGTCAGATCAATGGGTAACAACATAGTATTGATGTGTTTTTTTTACATTGTAGAAAGTAAATATGCAACTATTCTTGTATTGTAACTATTCTCACCATTCAGTTTGTTTTGGAATGATTAATGGTTCCATCATTTGATGTTCCACATGCTATTTTTGTGTATATGAAAGGGTTTCTGAACTTCCTTCAAAAATAGGTTTTGGTTAGGTTTCATGTAGTTTAGTGCTGGTTTTGTATGTGGTTGGATGTATTAGTGCTGTGCTGGTTCTAGGTGTGATTTTGTTGTGTTGGTTTGGGTTGTGGTTTGATTCATTATTCGGGGCGTGGTTCGATGTGTTTTGATTCGGGTGTGGTTTGGTGTTGGTTTGGGGCGTGGTTTGATGTGGCGGTTCCATGTGAGAGGTGCTAACCAATCGGGTTAACATGGCAGCGTTGATTTGTCTGTCTGCGGTGCTAGTTAGGGATAGTCTGAAAATAACACACATTTCATGTTTCTTTTACTTTTAACTATTTGTACAGTATTTCAGTTTCAACCATTTATAGTTGGTTTGAGGTCAGTGGAAGTCAGTGGAATTTGGATGGATATGTCCTGTACAGCTGGGGTGCCAATGGCTGATTACTTCAGTGCTGCCAGCAGTGGACAGGATGAAAACAAGCCCAAAATAAATCTTGGTTTTATGTCCCGCTAATAAATAAGGTGTATGTTTTATGTGCAGTTTGGATTTCCCTGAAAGTCTGATCATGTTTTTCAGGCAGCAGAGAAAAATGCACTGTTATATTAAGCCCTACAGTTAAATGAGCTTTTAAAGATATATGTGTTCCCCTATACATTTTTGTCACTTGCTGTGTAATCAGAGATGCAAAAAATTGTTTTATGGAGGCCTTTCATAACCACAGCATTTACTTAAGATAGTAACCAACTACTAGCTACTATATTCTCCTGGATGCTAAAACTGTCTGCTGAATGCATATGTTATATATTTGAGGGGTTTTATTATTTAAATACTCAATCCACAGTATTAGAATAATCACAGTTGGTTTTATTCAACTTTTGAGTTTCTGGTTTCTCCTCTAGAAGAGCATAAACTCCACTGAGCAGAGATATCCAAGTGTCAGATTATCTTACTCTCATAGCAAGCCTTCCTAGCTGTGGAATTTAGTCTCCAGTGGATGGGCTCCCAGTTTATTTCACACTGCAATTCCACACTGCGATTAATACATTATGAAGAACATACAGCTCATCAGAGTTACATCCTCAAAACAAGGACATTCTCAGGACTTTGCCAGGTATCTCTGGGCTGAAAGCTGTTGCAAGTGTGTGTGTGTGTGTGTGTGTGTCTGCACGCGTGTGTGTTTGGGGAGGAGACTTTGGCAGGGAGCACTCTGCTAGCAGACCCAGGGGCTTGATGATCGGAGTGGGCGATGTGTGAAAGCATCAGCGAGAATAAACCCAGAGTGGCGGGCTCAGAACTAACCCAGAAAAACCCTTGACATGCTGGGAGCTGTGGCCTCCACCCAGGGAGCTGTGGACTCCACCCAGGGAGCTGTGGACTCCACCCAGGGAGCTGTGGACTCCACCCAGGGGAGGCGGGCGGGTGGACCACACAGAGCCCACAGCTTTGTCCAGACCGTGGGACCAGAGAGTTCTCCGGAAGGCGCAGCCCTGAGATACTGGGCATGGCGGATTTCACACGGCAGGTCTCAAACTGTTTCGCTGTGACTCTTTTTATAACCCACTAGGTTCCCCATCTTGTTAGGCCACTCCCACCAGGTCCGCTGAATTGAAATGAAACCAATTACCAGGTGTTGATGCAGTGTATTCAAAAAATATCGATTGTATTTCTCTTGGTTTCTTTAGGTACGATATTAAAGTCTTGACAGCGTTTTTGTGGGTTTCTGTATTCTGGAGTGTGCAATCATGTTTGAGCACTTCTACCTTGACCTGCCTTGAAACAAAAAGGAACTTAAACACCAGGGTTTTTTTTTCGAACACAACAAGGCTTCTGAACTTCAACGTCCTGGTCCCCGTGGATTATTGTGTCATTAACTAGTCTTTTCACAGCAGCGTCACTCTTGCTTGCTCCATTTCAATATTGAATCGTTCAATATTTCCCTTGAAAGAGACGGTTTCATTTAATGTTCACATTATGCTTGTGTTGTCCCCTGTGATCAGCACTGTAGAGCCTGAAAATTAACTTGTAACAAGCAGGAGAAAACATCCAAGCAAATCTTTTACAAACAGAATGTCTGCAAAAGGCCACCGTGTTGTTGCGTATTAAACAGGTTTACTGCTGCTTGTGACTTCACCTGCATGCTTTGCAAAGTAACCAAAAACAGCTTCCAGATTAAATTAATATTACCTTTTCACTGCCACAATGTTTTGGATTGAAAAGTTATATCCAAGTTGTTGTACTGTGGTGACGGTGCCTCGGATCACATCTCTGTAGCTTCTTCCTGCTGTCTGTAACCTGTGTAATCCGTTTATTGGTGTTAATATGACTATGAACCTCCTGTATATGGTGACGTTTGATGATGTCATCATACGATATGTAATTATGATCCTTCTTTCTTTGTTCTTCAGAGAACTACTACGGCACGCCAAAGCCCCTGTCTCATCCCAGTTCTCTGCTGCTAAATGTAACAGACGAGCTCCTGCCGGGGGCCCGACCCAGCTCCGAGGGGAAGAGGAAACGGAATAAGTCGGTCAGTAACATGGAGAAGGCCGGCATTGAGCCCCCAGAGGATGAGGAGGAGGAGAGGCCTGTCGTCAACGGCAACGGCATTGCCATTACCCCAGGTGAGCCTCAGCAGTTGTGTACCCGTGTTAGTGACCAGTAGATGTGTGTTCCAGTGTTAGTGACCAGTAGATGTGTGTTCCAGTGTTAGTGACCAGTAGATGT
>JACXGK010002907.1:7192-22331 GCA_016801125.1 Novumbra hubbsi
AGAGGAGAGAGAGGAGAGAGAGAGGAGAGAGAGGAGAGAGAGGAGAGAGAGGGAGAGAGAGGAGAGAGAGAGGGAGAGAGATGGAGAGAGAGAGGGAGAAAGGGAGAGAGAGGAGAGAGAGGAAAGAGAGAACACAGCTGGGGAAAAGATCACTTGACGCTTCCATTTCACCAGGGCCAGCAGCTGTCTAATAACCATATTGGGCCTCGTCATCAACAGCCTTCAGTTTGGTTCAGTACTCTACTAATTCTGGCACATAGTAAATTAGTGGCAGGGAGGACAGAGACAAGGTAAATGCAATGAATGGTCACAAAACACAAGAAATCTGAGCCTTTATTTTGAGACCCCTTTTCATTGGCGGTACCGGATACCAGTGTTTGCCTCAGATGGCTCCTTGTTATGTTCACTTAAACGGGTTTTGCAGGGGGCTCTTCAAACTTTCATGAAGCTTTTGTAGTTTTAGCAGGTGTCAGACGGGCACGTTCCACTCATTCTTTTGAAAAATGTTGTTACCCAACGTGGGGTAAGGAGATAGGAGACCCCAGACGGATGCCTTCATGCCAGACACTGCGATTACTTAGAAAGCCCCTGGAATGGTCTCCTGTCATTAAGGAGACATATATAGTCCAGTATGATCTTGTTGGTCCTGTGAGGGCCATGAATGCACCAGTGTTATGCTGCGTGGTATTAAACAAAGATCCATAACTGAAAAACATTTTTTTTAACTGTGAACCCTTTGAACAATCATTTTGGGCTCCAGGTAGAACATGAAAAGGTTCTAAATTGTACTACCAGATGAGTTTCAAATGGTCTCAAAATATACGTTTTTGGAACTAATGGTTTTCCAGGGAGTGATGGAATGTGATGATTTTAATTACATTTTAAGTAGATATGTTTTAGGCTGGATATTGTCTTGCTAGTTATTGTGAATATGGTATACCTACACATTTACACACACATGGAAAAAGTCTGTGTGGCATTTCTGCGTGGACGTGGTGTATTCATATACTGACGTCTCACTTGATGCCTTGTTTTAGAGAGATGATTATAGCAGGTTGCTAATATCCCAAGATTCCTGCATTCTAATACCCGTAAAAAAAATGTATGCAAAGGAGTTCTTCGGTTTTCCCTGTAGGAGGTACCCTTTACTGGATCCAGATAGAACTGTTTAGATTTTTCCAGGTAGAACCCTGAATAGTTTTATCTGGAACTAAAAGGGTTACCTTCTAGAAAAAAAGGGACAGCTGGATGACCGCTATGAAACCCTTTCCTTTATTTAAAAAGTTTTGGCTGCCCCCATTGGGGTGCCCCTCAAAGTTTAAAGGTTAAAACTTTTTGGCCAAAGCTAGAACCCTTTGTTGTTAAAAGTAAAACCCTTCAGGGTTCTGTGTAGAACTCTTTGTGCCAAATAATCTACATTAAACCCCCAAAAAATGACAAATCATGGACATCAAAATGCCTCTTTTGAAACCCTTCATGTAAGTGTATTACAGTGTACACTGTCAGAAATAATAGAACTGAAGGCGGTCTTCGGCTGTTCGCCTACAGGATACAACCATTTCCCCCATGGGAAAACCCTTTATTGGGTTCAGGCAAAACCTTTGGTTTCCAGGTATAATCTGAACCCATCTTAAAAAAACAATGGACAGTCAAAGAACCCTTAATTAATCCATAATAGTGTAGGTCAGGGCTAGCCAACCCGATTCCTGGAGATCTACTGTCTCCAGCTAATTATTAGAATCAGGTGTGCTAAAAATAAAGTTGAACAGAAAATCTACAGGACAGTAGATCCCCAGGAACAGGGTTGGGCAGCCCTGGTGTAGGTGATCAAAAGAGACATACCAAGAACACTTGGCTATGTATTTGATCATCATCTGATCAGGCCTTTTGAAATATTCTTTAACTTGGCAGACCTTCTCTGTAGATAAAGTTTCACCTCTCTGTAGCACATTCTGTAGTTGGTGCTGATAATTGTCATGGGTTGTCACGTCACCGCCTAGTGGAGGCCACTCCCCTGTGCGCGTGGCACCCCGGCGTTCGACGTCGCAAGGGCCTTCTAGGCACCACCGTCCGTGTTTGTCTTGTTACCCATGTCCTGTGAACACATCCCTCCCTGATTCCAAACAGCTGCGGCTCATTGCCTGCCTATTTAATCCCTCATGTGTCTTGTCTCTGCTTTCGTTATTGTCTTCCTGTTATCGTGTGTAGGGCACAGAGGTGCTCTGTGGCAGAGTTTATCATTAACGCCACTTTTTTCTACTTTGAACTACCGGTAGTGTCATATCCTACCGCGTACCATAGGTAATAAAACCTATTTGAGTTATTCGCCTACCTGCAGTTTGGTCTCCTTCATTCCACGTTACATGGGTGAAGGTTATCAGATAGTGTGTGCGTACTAGCGAAGTCACATCACTGCTATATCAGTGTACTGATAAATTGATATCTTCCACTATATGATGATGGCTACGATCATTTATAAACCAAGTGGAATAAGAAAAAACATCTTTAGCACAAAGATCAATGTGCATACATGACTTTCCAATGGAGTTAATGTAATCTTTAGGTTGTGGAGAATGTAGCCCTAGTCTTTGCTTCATAGGCACATTTTGTGCGCATCACAGTATTGTCTTGATTTGTTCTAAAGTCTCAGACAGCCTGGACATCCAGGAAACAAAAGTGAGACCAGGCAACCAAAGTGAGACCAGGCAACCAAAGTGAGACCAGGAAACCAAAGTGAGACCAGAGAACCAAAGTGAGACCTGAGAACCAACGTGAGACCAGGAAACCAAAGTGATACCAGGGAACCATAATGAGACCAGGGAACCAAAGTGAGACCAGGGAACCAAAGTGGGACCAGGGAACTAAAGTGAGACCAGGAAACCAAAGTGAGACAAGGAAACCAAAGTGAGACCAGAGAACCAAAGTGAGACCTGAGAACCAAAGTGAACCAAAGTGAGACCTGAGAACCAAAGTGAGACCAGGGAACCCAAAGTGAGACCAGGGAACCAAAGTGAGACCAGAGAACCAAAGTGAGACCAGGGAACCATAGTGAGACCAGGAAACCATATTGAGACCAGGGAACCATATAGAGAACATGGGGCCACAGAAAAAACAGGGAACCCCCGGGTTAACAAGAAACCACAGTGAGAAAAGTAGGTATTGAGATTTCTCCACTTAGCCATTTAATCGTTTATACACTACACATTTACAACCCACTACTAATGTATAAATGTGAACGCAAGAGCTCCTTTGTCAGTGGTGGGCGGTTTCTCACTGAACCAGAGTGTGTGTGTGTTCTATTGGCCCTGGGTGTCTTGTATTGCACCCCTTGTAAACACCTTTGAAGAGGAGAGCCTTTAAAAACAAGATGTTTTGAGAACACACCTTTTGTGGCTGCAGCCCACCCAGCCATAACCTTAAGAAGCTGCTACTGTCTGTGTGTGTATATGTGTGTACGCAAGCTAACGTCTGTGTGTGTATGTGTGTACGCAAGCTAACGTCTGTGTGTGTATGTGTGTACGCTAACGAGTGCATGCTCATCGTTGGTTACAGTTTTCTAAGATTAACATATTCTCTATATACACACTCAGACACCTTCCCTAACAATTTTTTTTTTTCCTGTGCAGCTTACTGATGATTCAATCTAATAAGAGACATATTAGCTGGTAGTTTAGAGACAATGTGTGTGTGCGTGTGATGCTAAGCTTAGCTCCCTGTGTGGTCCTACAGCACTAACCCCTTAAACCGACAGTGAAGGTAGCACAAACACCCACAACCCTCCAACCAACTGTCACAAAAGCTCTGATGGAACGCAAGATATATGCTGTTTTGTATATGTTTATTTTCTCAATTATGTTTTCATGGATTTGCTTATTTTTCAATTATATTTAAATAAACATTTTTGAACTTCTGCCTTTTAGGGTAATAGCAAATGTGTTAATACATTTAGATAGCTTTTGCATGACCTACAGTAACTATAACAAAACCAAGCAAAATGTTTTCGATGAACTCTAAGGAAGTTGCATCAGAATCAGTGGTAACTTTACTAAGTTCAGCTGTTGGAGCAAACTAGATAGCTGTTCTTGTATACAGCATTATAGAATGTTGTTTCGGAATTTTTTGAGTTTTTCCTGCCATTGGTGCAGTATAGCAAGCCTGACACCAAAATGAATGTATAGCTTAGATGTCAAGAACAACTATGACCAACTCAGCTCACTTCTATGTATTCCTTTGTTGATTAAAAGCAATGCTTATATTCACCATGCATGAAGAATATGTCCTGAATGTTCCTGAGAGGTACTGCTGCCTCACAGGCTGATGTTTAACCGACTTCACACAATCTTCAATTCAAATGTGTAAGCGCGCTTGAGAAAGAAGAACCATGACCCTAACATTATTCTACCCATTACCCTAAAGTAGGTGGCTAAGATACAACAAGCTATGCCTAGCAACAAAATGCAAATTTTCCGTTTGCTTGTGTGGGATTTGATCTGGCAACATTTTGGTTACTGGTTAGCAGCCATAAAAGCTGGCTAACTGTTAACTGAAAGCCACCTCCTGATAACAAATCACTAGAGGAGCTTTTACAGTGCATTGGTGACTTATGTTATGTTTGAACTTGTATAATTGATTCAGAAAAATGGGCAGGGTTACTTTAACCAGGGCGGAGTTTCTTATGCATCAGTTGTTGAGGTATCAGTGCCTCACTCACTTGTATGTACAGTGCTCTACATAAGTAATTGGACAGACACACAAATTTTTTTTTTTGGTTCTGTTTTGCAGTATTTTCTATTTGAAATGATACAATGATGATAGAGTAAAAATACAGACTGCCAGCTTTAACTGGGATTTGTTCATCTCTATTAGATGGACAATTTAGAAAAAACAGCACATTTCTACATAGCACCACCCTTAAGGGCTGAAATAGTATTTCTACCCACATTGACATCACAGGTGTCTTTTATTTGGAAGTTAATCTTTGTTAGCACCATTAGTGCATGCACATGAGAGCTGTCAAGGTTGTGATTCTAGGATTTCATTTGCATTTGGAGTCAGTTGCTACTCTCTGACAACACAAAGACCAAAGGAGTGTCAATACAAATCAAGTTGCTCATCATAATGCAGATACATTTAAAATAAATCTGAGACAGTCAAAACATTATCAACAGTTTTTTAAGAACAAAGAAAGCACTGGTTTGCTCAGCCATGGCAAATACCAAGCTAGAACAATGACAACATCTAGAGTGGATAAACAAAGAATGTTCACCATAATAAAAAAAACACAGATTAGTTGTGGATGTGGCAGTCACTACCATTCACAGAAGACTTCACTAGCTCAACTCTAGAGGCTGGACTGCAAGGCGCAAAAACCTTCACATATCTACTGACTATTAGTAAGGTTTTAGCTAACTATCCACTTTCCCTAACCCATGCCCTAACCTTTATTCCAACCCTAAGGTTTATTCTAAACCTAACTCGAACCTTAGCAAGCAGTTGATTATCAACAGATTACAGTATCACAGTTTGTTGAAAGTTTGTTGAGTGCTAGGGCGGATACAACCTTTTGGGTCCCCAGGACCAAGATTAAGAAACTGTGGAACAGAATTGTGAATAGAGTGTTAAGCACAATGATAAAAAAAAAATTGAAGACATCAGAAACAAAACAAAATACTGCAAGATTACAGCGTGCTACCAGGGGGTTCAGGACCACGGAGAGCACACCCAGGAAAGCATGAGAAAACGCTGGAACCTTCCGGCGGCAGGTAGCAGGGCCAGCCCCTCCCATGCACAGCTGACTCCCAACAGGGCCGATTTCTGGGGGTATAAAAGGTAAAAGGTAAGCTCTGTAGGTGGAGGACTAACAAGTAGTACATAGTACATGTGCCTCTCCCTTCTAGGCCTCAGCAACAATGAGTATTGAGAGGTGCTTCCTAAGGAGGCATACAGCATACAACAGCATACCATTTTGTCATTAAACCTATGGCCAATGCTCCCACCCTGGACGTGGTCACAGGAGACACCTTGATGAAAGATTACAGCGAAGGATTGCTGGCATGGTGAAGAAAAAAACTTGTGTCACAGATTCAAGCTGAATATCTGACACAAGGTACGACAGTTCAGAAAGAAACCACACTGTTGTGAGACAAAAAAAATCTTGAGTGCCATTTGTCAAAACACACCTAAACATGACACTGTGCTTCTAAAAGAATGTACTGTGAACAAACAAGAACAAATTAAAACAGATGTTTTGCAGGTACTATTTGTTTCTCAAAATGGGCAATGCTTTATTTGTCCTCTTGAGCACAGGGCTATTTGAGTTAGAGCCAAGTTCCACTGATCTGTGAAGGGAGTAGTACAAAACACTGTATGAGATCTTCAGTTTCTTGGAAAGTTCTTGCATTAATATAACCGTCTCAGAACACAAATAGAGTGATGAGTTTCAGAAGGAAGTTACTTGTTTCTGGACATTTTGTGCCTGTAATTGAACCCACAAAAGTTGAGGCGGAACATACTGAACTACTCAAATTAAGGCTAGTTTCGTTGCTTTTTAAAGCAGTTTAAACTTGGATTAACATTGAAACAGAGGACTGATGGTTGCAGATAATGGGCCTCTGTACACCTACTGTATGTCGATATTCCATTAAAAAACTTTAGTTTTCAGCTTCTATAGTCATTTACATCAATAACAATGTCTACACTATATTTCTGATAAAAAAATGAAAAAATAAATTGCTTTTCTTCAAAGACAAAGGGTCCCCAGACTTTTGAATTGTAGTGTATGTAAACAAAAAACACCATGGCACTGGCCATGTTGAACCCAGTGACAAAAAGCAGGATATACATCAAAGGACATGGATCTTCAGAGAACTGTACACTGCTGAAATGATGCTAATAAAAGATGATTCGGTCTCTATGGATTGTGGGTCTAGTTTACCCACTGCCTTTGGCGAACAGACTGACCCCGGCGCTGTGTTGACCTAAGAATCTCTGGTGTTTGATCCTACTTTGACGCCTCTGTTCCCTGGAAGTGTTCTCATTGGGGAACACACACAGAGCGGAGGGACACGACAGCAAGAGTGACAACACAAGAGGACACTCAACGGTCCCAGTGGCACCCGGAGCCTCACTGGGCCGACAGGGCCAGCAGGTGAGAACAGCAGAGTGCCAGGACACAAAACACAAAGCCCTAAACCAAGAGCTATATATGGAATGAAACAAGGTTACGTTTGGCTTAGCTGCCGGCTACTAACGACAGTCCCCTGGTTGTCCCTCCTTGCTTTCTTTGCCTGTCCTGGTGGTCCACTTAATTTAGCTACAATTTAGTTACATTCAAATGCTAAAGGCATCCAATAGGTTTCTGTTTGTCCTGGGATTTTGGCCGGCCCTATAACAAAGATCAACAAAAATAAATAAATAATCATATTGAGTTCAATAATTAGTTATATTGCACAAGCATTTACGTCTTACATTATATTATCTGATACTAATACAGTGGCACATAGAAAAATGGTTAACAAGTAATAGTTTTTGGTTTTAATATTGCAAAATTAAGATGTTTTTTATTTTTTGTTTTGTTAGCTGGAAAACACAGCTCATCAACAGTGTCGTTGCTAACCATACTGAAAGTGGTTTCCATAGGGCTCAGTTTTGTGAAAGACAGAGGTGGAATTGCACTCCATCGCCCCTTTATATTTGAACATTTATTCTGTTGATAGTATGCCATGGTGTATGGAGTGTTGTTTAGCAATTACCTATGCTTGTTTCTTCCTTTTTAAAGAGTGTGTTTCAAGACACAACAATCTAGACCGTAATTACAGCATGGCAGTACATGTTGGTAGTCCAGTGAAACTGCTCAAGTCATGCCCACCATAAAATGTACTTCCCTTTGTCAATTCTTGCATTTGAAATATTGTCAATACTGGGAAATGTGGGTTTTAATATACACGTTTATAAAAACAGATGTATATACAGTGGGGCAAAAAAGTATTTAGTCAGCCACCAATTGTGCTTTTTTCTCACTGAAAAAGATGAGAGGCATGTAATTTTCATAATATGTACACTTAAACTATGACAAACAAAACGAGAAAAAAAATCCAGAAAATCAGATTGTAGGATTTGTAATGAATTTAATTGCAAATTATGGTGGAAAATAAGTCATTGGTCAATAACAAAAGTTTATCTCAATACTTTGTTGTATACCCTTTGTTGGCAATGACAGAGGTCAAACGTTTTCTGTAAGTCTTCACAAGGTTGTCACACACTGTTGCTGGTATTTTGGCCCATTCCTCCATGCAGATCTCCTCTAGAGCAGTGATGTTTTGGGGCTGTTGCTGGGCAACACGGACTTTCAACTCCCTCCAAAGAATTTCTATGGGGTTGAGATCTGGAGACTGGCTAGGCCACTCCAGGACCCTGAAATGCTTCTTACAAAGCCACTCTTTTGTTGCCCGGGCGGTGTGTTTGGGATCATTGTCATGCTGAAAGACCCAGCCACGTTTCATCTTCAATGCGCTAGCTGATGGTAGGAGGGGTTCACTCAAAATCTCACGATACATGGCCCCATTCATTCTGTCCTTTACACAGATCAGTCGTCCTGGTCCCTTTGCAGAAAAACAACCCCAAAGCATGATGTTTCCACCCCCATGCTTCACAGTAGGTATGGTGTTCTTTGGATGCAACTCAGCATTCTTAGTCCTCCAAACACGACGAGTTGAGTTTTTACCAAAACTGCCCATATGACATTCTCCCAATCTTCTTCTGGATCATCCAAATGCTCTCTAGCAAACTTCAGACGGGCCTGGACATGTACTGGCTTCAGCAGGGGGACACGTCTGGCACTGCAGGATTTGAGTCCCTGGCGGCGTAGTGTGTTACTGATGGTAGGCTTTGCTACTTTGGTCCCAGCTCTCTGCAGGTCATTCACTAGGTCCCACCGTGTGGTTCTGGGATTTTTGCTCATCGTTCTTGTGATCATTTTGACCCCACGGGGTGAGATCTTGCGTGGAGCCCCAGATCGAGGGAGATTATCAGTGGTCTTGTATGTCTTCCATTTCCTAATAATTGCTCCCACAGTTGATTTCTTCACACCAAGCTGCTTACCTATTGCAGATTCAGTCTTCCCAGCCTGGTGCAGGTCTACAATTTTGCTTCTGGTGTCCTTTGACAGCTTTTTGGTCTTAGTGGAGTTTGAGGTGTGACTGTTTGAGGTTGTGGACAGGTCTTTTATACTGATAACAAGTTCAAACAGGTGCCATTAATACAGGTAACAAGTGGAGGACAGAGGAGCCTCCTAAAGGAGAAGTTACTGGTCTGTGAGAGCCAGAAATCTTGCTTGTTTGTAGTTGACCAAATACTTATTTTGCACCATAATTTGCAAATAAATCATTAACAATCCTGCAATGTCATTTTCTGGATTTCTTTTCTCATTTTTTCTGTCATAGTTGAAGTGTACTTGTGATGAAAATTACAGGCTTCTCTCATCTTTTTCAGTGGGAGAACTTGCACAATTGGTGGCTGACTAAATACTTTTTTGCCCCACTGTATGGGGATGCACTGACATAGGAACTACAGGTAAAGACACAATATTAAGTTGCATACTAATGGTCAGAGCTTTACTACATCGACTATAACTGTTAATGTTACAGATAAAAACATGTTTACATTTTTGTAATTTAGCAGACACTCTTATCTGGAGCAATTTGGAGTAAGTGCATACACTTTAAGAAAGCTTTATGAAAGCAACTACACATTTTCTTTGTAAGTGCATTCTAATCACTGAATTAGTTGGTAAAGAATACTGCTGGAAAAAAGACTACAAATAATACAAATGAAAGAAAAAAAGTTCAGAAAAGACAAGTCAGAGGTGGTGGCAAGTGGTGAAAGTGTTTTATGACGAGTTGTCAGATAAAAAATGGGCAGGGTTACTGTTATCCTAGCTTCCAAGGAAAGACGTTTCGACCATTGAGGTTTGAGCACTGTCTGAAGGTAGGGAAGAGTTATTTTTGTTGCTCTGTAGGAAAGAACCATCGCCTTGAAGCAGATTATTTTTTCCAGTGTTGGAACCAATGTTGTTTATTATCCAATGACACACCAACGTTTACATAGTAAGACCATCTTTTCAAAGACTCCAGAGTTATGGGAACGCTGTGCACTTGATTACAACGAGCTGTCTCTGATTGCCAGTAGAGACAAAAGAGCTACGATGTCCACAGGTTGCATTTGGATGGATGTTAATGCGCTTCGTATTGGCAAGTCAAGTCAGAGAGACACCCAAAGCTGTTTATTACCTTCCATCAAAAAACACTATATTCCGTCATGGAAACCTAAACCACATAATTTTAAACTCTGCATTCCTCCAGTTCCTGCATTGGCAATGTATTTGCCTATACTCTCTAAATTGCAAGTAATTTCAAGCGTAGCTGTGACAAAAACAGAGGAATGCCCTTGCTGTCGACAGTAAAGAGCCCTACCTAAGAGTAAGGGTGTAATTGTAGCACGCTGGCTATAAACATGGGGTGCCAGGGGCCCCTGTAACTCCAGAGGATTAGGTTACCTGGACGACCAGGACGAATTCTACATCCTGTATGTCTCTCCCGCCAAAGAGACAGAGCAGAGGCACTCACAAGAAAGAGAAAAATAACAGACGAGACACATCGGTTTTCAACCACAGAGTAATGTTATGTTTGAGAGGATTATTATGTTGACATTGCATTAGGTCAAATTGGGTCTATTTTTTTGATTAACCAGTTCATTTAAATGTCTCATGAACGCATGTTTGGTTGAAATTTCCATTACCTGGGGCGGTGACCTATTTTCTTCCTCACTCGGCCAGCCCTCCATGAGATGGTCGTACAGCTCATCTTCCTCCTCACCAGGCATCTCTCTAGGTGGGTACAGTAAGGATCCTCCTCGATGTCACCCGGCTCCTCTACCGTCCATCTCTGCTAGGTCCTAATCTGATCATTAATTCGTTCATGTTTCATGTGGTGGCAGGACACAGGCGCAGATCACACAAAGGATTTTTTTGCAAAGACTTGAAAAATGGTCAATAAACGACAAGAAACAGAAAGATTTAATTTACCCATGATTGGGGCAAACAAGACCCAGGTAATATCAGTGAACACAGGGGATTCAAGGCACCGGCCATGCCCGGCTGTTACACAGGGGTGTGATATTTTCCATTCATTACTTCTCTTACAGCCTTCTCTTATAGCCTCATTAGCTTTGTCCACATTTTTCTATTAAATCCATATTTTTTGAATTAGCCACAGCTGCAAAAAAAGCACAAACAAGCTCAGAAGCTAAATTAAACTGTTGACGTAATTTGCGTAAAAACATTGTGTCAATGTTGTCTTTCCTGAAAATACGTTTTCATTTTTACCATAGACATCTTATTTTCAAAGGTTTGTTCACGAAAGGTATCAAAGTGAAAATAACACTATAATTACACAACAATTTAATGGCATCATGTTTACACAGAAATTGCAGTTAGCTAGCTAGATAGCTAATTCGCAATCTAAGGAAACAATCAGCCCTAAAGAGAATATTCAGTTTGCTCTTATGTTTTTTCAATCCATCAAATAATGAATATCAAATATCAAATAAAAAAGCATCACAATACTCGCTTTGCTTGACTCCAGATTACTAAATGGTAACATATAAAATGTTGAACTTCATATGTATATTTTTATGTATTAGTTATTACTAAAACCATGCATGTGTTAGTGTCATTTACTTGGCTCTTTCCGTGTGAATACATATAGTCTGACAGACAAAGATGAATGTTGTCAAATATAAGATTTCATTAATATTTTTACAGCTTTTGAAAGCTGGTTGAAATGTTTGAAATGGAGGTTTTAGGTAGATCCCATTCTCTTGCTCATTTCCTGACATACTTTGATAAAAGCTCTGCTCAAGTGAGAAAACAGACAATGAATAGAGTAGGAGAGTAACTGTGCCAGCTAAATTATGTTTTAAAATATACAAAATAATATCACAAAATATTGTTTGACAACTTTTGTAAGATGGTCGACCAGAAGTTATAGCAAGCTAACTTTGTAAATGATGGAGAAAATTAGGCCTGAAGTCTTTAATTCAAGTATTTCTTCCTAATTTGCATTCTTTTTGCATATAGGTATTCCTTTCCTTTCATTTTTAACATTTTCTTGTTGGACCAAAACCTGTAAGAACATACTAGAATGAGTCTACACCTGTTGTTTACAACAAATTAAATGTGATTTGATTCAAAATGTTTTGATCATGTTTCTGTACATTCTAAGTACACTTTTCCACTGGTCGTTTAGATCATCACTGTTCCCCCAGGCAAAGTTTCCAGAGCTCCTGAAACAGAACTCCCTCTCGGTTCTCTCGCTTGCCTCTGTTTTCAGGCTTCCATTAGTGCAGTCTTTGGGGTGCATATTCAACATTATGGTCTATGTCCCTATCAGCACCTGCACAGGCTGCCAGATCTCCCTCAGCCCGCGGCACTCAAACAACTTTAAGTAGCAGTAGCCGCTAGACCTCTGCATACATAAAAGACAACGCTGGGTTTCTAAAAGCACTGGTGGTACTCGGAGAAGGGAAATACGAACCTTTGTTATTTCAAAACAGAATTATGGAGGAGAAAAGAGAATGGAAACGATGTGATTAGGCTCCAGTGTTCTCTAACCATTGAGCATTTAACTATAGATAGGGGAGGTGTGTATGTTTGTGTGTGCTTGCGTGTGCCTTCCGCGTGTGTGTGCGCACTGGCGAGAGAACACAGACGTGGTGGCGGAGGAGGAAGTCAGGGCCCTTGGCTGACCCGGGGCTCCCCATGACAGCCCCATTTGGGCCTTGTCACGCTGTCTCCATTTCTCATTGAGAGCCATACGGAAAGCTTCACCCGGCTTCACACACAGGCACTTTCCAAACTCCATTGATTCCCAAGGACGAGAGCTCGGCTGGACTATGTCCTCTCTTTTACCAGCCCATCGAAGCCTACACTAACCCCCATGAAGCACGGAGGTGTGAGCTCTCTGGTGTGCAGTGGTCATTTCTTGCCAGTGTCAGGTGTGGCAGTATATTTGTGAGCCAGCGGGCCAGGGTTAGTTTATATTCCCTTGTGTTTCACACAGTAATCAGCCATGCCAGCTTGCCGCTTTGGAAAACCTATAGGCCGAGCTTTATTCCTTCTCTAGGAGGACTTAGAGAACCCACAGTAAAATAATCCAGGATCCCACAGTGAGGGTGATGTGGACCATAAAAATGTTGGCCTTAAGTACGGGAGGCGCCGTCATGCCCGGCTCCACACTTAGCATGGGCATGCTGCCAGGGCCGGAGGGGTGGGCGCGGGGAGTCTTGGTGCCAGACTTGGGACAAAAGGGATTGCGATAGAGGAGGTGGTGATGAGAGGGACACAAGCACACACACCCCACCACCCGCCAGATTCCTAAACTCCCCAACCTGGTGCCCACCAAGGAGGGGACTCACCTTATCCGTAATCATCGCTAACATCGTTGTCACCGTTATCATCACTATTACCATTAACATCATTATCACAGTAATCGCCACCATCACAGTTATCGTCGTTGCCAGCGTTATCACTGTATCCGTCGTTACTGCCGTATTGATTGTTGTCACCGCTATCATCGTTATCATCATTATCAGCGTTGGGATCATTCAGTATGGCCAACCGCGTTAGACCTTCTGCGAGGAGGAGCATGGAGAGGAGGAGGAAGTAATGTGGCTTCCTGTGTGGGTGGGAGGGAGGTGTGGAAATGATACTGTTAGGGCCGACGTCTGTACTGCGCTGTGCTCAGAGGAGTTGACAGTGGTCTTTCCTGAGAGACGGACGTTCATTGTGTCCATGCCCAATCTAACCAGCTGTGCTACTTTCAATTGCCCCATTAGCACGCGTGGTCATCACCCTTTTGTCTGGAGATATCACCCGTGAATTCCACCTTTAAGGCGCTGGTGGCACCAGCCTTTCCTAAAGCAATGGTTTTGTCTTCACTTTTGAAGATCTAGAATTATCTGTGTACTGCACAAACAGATCTCCATGTAGATATTCAGAAGAAATGCAGCAAGCTCAAGTTTAATGGTAATGATGGAGGACTGGCAAGAGCTATTAAAAGATAGATGACAAAATACTGTACACATTTAACCCATGTAAACAGGTGGATTTTGGAAAACAATGGATGCTCGTTAACCCCGCACAATGGATTTTGCTGCTCTGAATAGCAATGTCATGCTGTGTAAACACTTTCCTGCCATCCCCTGGGTATCATGTTTAATATCAAACTGCAGAATTGCACGTTCATAGCACCTAGGGGCCTTAGTAAGCCAACTTCCAGACAAGGCCAAGGGGAACTTGAGTGACTGTGAATAATCGCCCCCACACCCAGGTGTGTTTAGTCTGGGTGGCAGGCTGGGTTAGGAAGGGTCGTAAATATGGCTACTTAAAGAAGTTTTGCTTTACCATTTTGTGGTCTGGTAAAGAAATGGCAGCATTCAATTCCGATGGTTGGCATCACATCAAATTGCGTTTAAAATGCACAGTTCTCACAACACACGCATGTCAGGGTGATTAACAACTGCAATAACAAAAAGCGAGAGAAATAACATTTAAATAAATCCCATGCAAATGCAAAATCAACACGCACTATATAAGAAATCCTTTTTTTAATCATAATAACGAATTGGCTGATAACTAAATGCAGTGTGGAAAACCATGCCAATTTTCTAGTATGTTCTAAGTTGAACATTGTTCTTAAAATGTAAACAGTTGCTGAAGTACTTGTATTCTTTTCAGGATATTCCAAAGTTCAGGCCCATGGCAAGCCAGAAATCTTGACCCTGACCATTGAAAGAAGAAAAAGACCAGTCCAAGATGGTCTGTGGGATGTAAATACATTCATTTTACAACAGGTGTAAAGTAGGTTTCAAGTGTGCTTTTATCCAGATCATGGTAAGATAACCGCCTTCTTTATTCTGGGAATTTATTTGTTGTAAGTTGTAATATTCATCTGACATTATTTAGTACTGAGTTTTGTTTGTAGGACTGATATGAAGGACATTGCAAACCTACTCAGGAGAATTTCTTTCTATCTTTGGAGGGACCTAAAGCTGGGTGTGCTGTGCTGCTTCCAGTGCTGGGTGA
>JACXGK010002907.1:22431-49933 GCA_016801125.1 Novumbra hubbsi
TGCTGCTTCCAGTGCTGGGTGAGCTGTGCTGCTTCCAGTGCTGGGTGAGCTGTGCTGCTTCCAGTGCTGGGTGAGCTGTGCTGCTTCCAGTGCTGGGTGAGCTGTGCTGCTTCCAGTGCTGGGTGAGCTGTGCTGCTTCCAGTGCTGGGTGAGCTGTGCTGCCTACAGTGGACCTGCTCGTCTCCCTCTTGAACACATCTGTCCTCACTCTGCTTAAGCCATGTTCCTGCACTTCAGTATCATAGTTATTTTTGTTAATTTTGCTTTCTCTAGTGCTTTGCGATTTATTATAGAAGTTTGCACTTTATTATAGAAGTTTGATCCATTTTTATTATGATTATTTATTATTATAAGTGTGAATCAAACGGTTTCAATAATGCTTTACTAAAAACTCTCGTTTGATTTGTTTGCATCTCAGTATGCATAGTCCTTACCGAACAAACCCAATGAAAGCGATTTCCTGGTTACATTTTGACATGAAACCCCTCAAAGTGGGTGGTACACATTTACTGTAGTCTGGACTATAGAAACAACGAATCCACCTCACATTCAGAATGGCAGGCTCATTTAAAACTTGAGCCATGGGAGCTTCTTCTCAGTGACAGCAGTCGTTTGGGCATAGACTGAAATGTTGTTCTCACATTGGTGTTATTCACCCTGGATGTCCCCACCTTGGCCATTCACACTGGGGGGTGGTGGGATATGTGGTTTCCAGATGATCTGGGGGATTTACCACACCCCTAGCCTTGTTATTTGTGTTGGGTCCGGCCTTCAGTGCCGACCAGCGTGACTGCACTTATCATGTTCTGTAGTATCCATTTTTATTTCACTGGATTGCCTTGTTTCGGATTCACTTATATTTCCCTTTGATTCTTTAATCTCTCAAACCTACATAGTCAGCGATATGTCAGTTAAAAAGAGACAATCCCATTCTAACATTGCTTTTTAAAGAAATATACATTTTAAGGCCAGTCATCAATATAACACCAGTCATTCTTCCAGCTAGGCTGTTATTCCTGGATTTCCACGGAAGAGAGACATGACAGGTGTCTGCTCTGCTGAAGGCCCATCTGGAAAACTCATACAGGGATGATGCACCATGATGCCATTGAGACTGCAAACCCACAGGAAAACAACCTTTTTTAAAGGAGTAGTTCACCTTTAAATACTCGTCTGGCAGTATAGATTTAAGGTACCCCAATCCACGGATGAACCCTCAGTGTATGTAACTAGAACATATTTAATTGGTAAACAGTTCTGGATGTTAGGGACAGGCGGCTGCTTATACCATCAGTACAAACAATAAACTTTTAACAAACAAACAATTAACACACATATACCAGTAAAAATTATTATCAAAATATGCATTTGTTAAAACCCTTCTGCTGATGAACAATATACATGAGACACGCAGACAGATCCATATCTATCAACCAGGTTAGAGTTCTAGCCACAGATCTCAATAGAAACCCTTCTAACCCTATCCCAAATAAGTAGTATTTCGTTTATTCCCACAGCTGCTCTTTGTTCAGCAATAGGCAAAGCGCATATCAACAGAATTAACTTACTTATTTGCCATTTTGGTCCTGATAAAACTGTTGCAGTTCAAATTAAATTAGACCAATAAATACATTCTTCAATTACAATTTGAATATGCTTCACCTGGATATTTGCAGGGGAAAGGAGCTCCTACTCTCTCTCAGATGCTCTCCAGTTAAAAAAAAATGCTATGGTTCAAAAGATGATTATTCCAACCTCAGTCTTGATGAGAAGCCATTGTGTTACACAAGTTATTTATCTAGCTTACTAACCATCTGTCAAGGATGAAGACAAATAAAAAAGTGGGGCCATAAGAGTGGGATTGGGCCTGAACAGAAAGCTCTGCTGATGAATATCAGAGATAGGGGTCTATCCGACAAAGACAACCGTGACTCTACACAAAAAGTTAGAACATGGAGGCATTATGACCAGAACCAAACATGACTACATTTTCTGTCAGATGTTGATTGCCATCAATTCACATTCTGATGTTCTTTCTAGAAATCTGTCAAACATGATACAAACCATCTAAGCATTCCCCAGGGTGAAATCAAAATGTATTTATATAGTTTAGGAGAAATGCTATTGTTAAGTTAAAACACCTAAATTAATGGTATCTGAAAAAAGTTACATTTCTAACAGGCTATTAGGCTAAATGATCTCACATGCAGTAGCTGTAACAAGGATGTTTACTACAGTGATCCTTTCTCCTGTTCCCAAAAATATAAACAAAAGTTTCACCATCAAACTAAAACCTGCTAGAATGTTCCAAGTGGTCCCTATGAATTCTGTAATTACTTACTGTAACTGAACTCCTTTGAAAGGCATGTCATAACTCAGATTTTAAATGAGGTAAGACATCCCCGCGCACATTAATCTCAATTGGAAGGTGGAAAGACCCAACCCGGCTCTCCATCAAAAACAGACACATCGATCATTCTAAATCATTTATTGATTATGTTTTGTCTGTGCCTTCTTCAGGGGCTCTCACTTCACTAACAGGTGGAGTGTTAACCGAGAGGTATTGGGGGCAGGGCAGGGGGGGGCAGCACTCTCCAACACTAAACGACACGTTTGCTTCCTGTGCCCAGATCCCCCGATTGCCAGGTCCCTGACCCACAACTGCTCTGCGTTTTGTGTGACTAACAGCTATAATTCCTCAATGTTCACGCCGCTCTGTCCAACTGCACCACAGGTTCTGTTACCAGGGCTATGTTAAGACGAGTGTTAATGTAAAAGAAACCTTCAGACAGAAATACATTTCAGAAAACAGGTTTTCTGTCATTTATAATTCGTTAAATGTTTTGTGACATGTTGCTCTTCCCTGAATTCACCTCAGGACAACCTGAAACGACCACTTTCACTGTAGCTCCTTTAAGCTCTTGAGAGTCTATTGTTTTTGTACTATGACGATTACCCACAGGAATTATATTTAGCAAAATGTCTCTTCTTCATAATGCTCTCTGACTGTGGGTCAGAAAAGATGAGTCATGCCTAATTCTTTACGGCAGCGCTGTCACGCAGTAGTCATGCTATTCATCATAGAAATGGATTATAGACTAATAGGCTCATTTTGTGAGGAAGTGATGAATAAAGTGCTCTTTAAAAAAGAGAAGCTCTCTTTGAAAGGCTTTTATTTTGTGAGGAGTTAACTGGCTTAATATGTAATATTTTTATATATTCATTTATTCCACCAAAACTCGATGCTATGCCTGACATGCAGGCCATTTAGTGAAATTCAATTAAAATGATTATATCCCAAGTGTGAATACTTGAAAAGTATTCGCTTTTTTAATTTTGAAATACTTAAAAAGTACTCACTTTTTTAACCTGGGGCCTTTTCTTGTATTATCCTAATTAAAGGAGATTTGATTCATGAAGTTATTTAAATGTTTTTGTTTTACTTTTCTTGCAGTCTCTCTGTGAGAAAAAATGGAAGTGAATGGGGCAACCGATATATTCGGTTTTACAAAATGTGAAAGCCACAGTGTTTTAATATGTTCTCCTGAAAATATTGTGCCAAAACAAGTATTTACAAATGTTTTGTTTTTGCAGCTCTCTGCTATCTAGGTAGTAACAGAACTTATCCTGTCTTATTTTGGGAATACATTTGGAATATGTATTGTTTCGATGTGTACATAGCTGACAATCCCAACAGTATCTAAGGAATGAGAGTTCCTGGTTGGGAAAGTGGTGTGATGACAAACAATACAGTACTGTACTAAATAATATTATATTGTACAGAAAGTAACTGTGTTGCAATGTAGTAAACAAACTGTCCTACTATTTTGTAAGGTAGTGTACTAAACCAAATTGTGTCATACTGCACCTAATCTAACTGAACTGTACCGAATCAAAATGTACTGTCTTGTACTGAACAAAACAATACTGTACTAAACCTAATTACATTATTCTGTCCTGAAATAAACTATTGTGTAGTGAAACAAATCATACTGTTCTGAACTAAAATATACTGTTGTGTAGTGTACTGTCCTGAACCAAACTATACTGTGGCAAAGTGCACTGTACTGACCAAACTATACTGTACTGTTCAAATTTGGGAAACAAACAGTACCCGTCAAAAGTTTTGGACACACCTACTCATTCAAGACTCAACGACTTTCTTTAGTTTGATTATTTCCCACATTGTAGAACAGCTGTGAAAATGCTGAAATAACACATATGGAATCATGTAGTAACAAAAAAGGTGTTAAACAGATGAAGCTGATTTCATATTTTAGATTCTTCAAAGTAGCAACCCCTTGCCTTGATATCTTTACAAACTTGGAATTCTCTCAACCAGCTTCAATGGAATGCATTTCAATGAACAGCTGTGCCAGGTAAAAAGCGAAAGGGTCCCACCCATCTGGCCCTGGCAGCATGCCCATGTGTGGAGCAGAGCATGACGACATCCTCCGTACTAAAGGCCAACATTTTTATGGTTCATTAATATTTAGTTTATTCATTCTTACTGTATGGCCGTGGTAAATTTTCACAAAGTCTGCTGCCTCAGTTTTTATGATGGCAATTTGCATATACTCCAGAATGTCATGAAGTATCACGGTTATAGTGAGGTGCGGAACCATACGCAGACATTGTGGAAAGTAAAGGGTGATTTATTCCAATAAACACAAAAGACAAAGACTACTCAACTGAACACAGCTGCTCTGACTGGGGAGCCCACAGCGGCATAGAGAGGGCTAGAGGCCTCTCTAAGCGGCATGCCCTGAAACGGCCAGGGGCCCGCAGCCAGGGCATGACATGAAGAGTGATTAGATGAACTGCAATGAATTGCAAAGTTACCTGCAAGGAGACACGTGCATTTATCATTGCTTTGCACGAAAAAGGCTTCACAGGCAAGGATATTGCAGCTAGTAAGATTGCACATAAATGTATTTTGCTGACATCACAAAGAGCAGAGATGTGTCCATGCAAGTCAGGCTGGCAACTAATTCAACAAATTCACAAATCCATCAGATTGCCCTTTTTTATATGCTTCTAGGCCAGTTATATTTTTACCCAATTAACTTGGCCTTTTCACCAGCCAGAGCATTCATTTGCTTCCTCACCGCCTCCCAAAAACACTGCCCAAAATATGGACAAGCTTTCAACATCCGACCAGCCACAAACACTGAGCACCCCGGCTGTAAGAAGAGTAAAATATACTTGCAGATGATGAAAAGCCTATTTAAAATCACCAGCCAGTACATATGGGGACTCACATTTTGAAGAAGCACTCTTTTAACACTTGGGCAGAGAGGTGCCAAAGAAAAGTTACCTTCAGAGTGTAGGGGGCATGTTCTAAATGGGTCTCAAGGGCACATTCTGAAGTGATGAAGTCCAAACTGGAACTCCCAATGGGGGTTGAACCCCTGTGGGGGAGACACAGGGTGCAGGAGTGTGAGCCACAGGATACTGATTTTCTGGGGGAGGAGGGGGAGCCGTAACCCAGTCTTCATTGAATGTTTCATCAGCCACACGGCAAGTAAAAATTGTTTGGGAAATTGTATACCTAAGTGTCCAACTGCTAACTAGCAGTCAGTCTCAGTGGCTTGATTTGGTTTTTCCCCATCTCATCTTACAGTCTTTTGTCTGCACTTGGACATGAGATCAAAATCTGAATACACATCCAATCCATGGTTTGATCAAATCTATATTCAGCCAACTAAAATACTGAGAGTAAGTAAGAGATTATTAGAAGTAAATGCTGACCAGCCATCACTTCTGAATTAGCTCCGTAAAATGACACTTTAAGACTCGGATGAACTGAGCAGAGAGCCTAGAAAAAAAAACATTCCAGTTCATCAGTATCTCTCAGAGATAATTTCATGGTCATCCTCATGGCTGTGTGGGTTTTCAGTTGGTCAGAGAAGGTGGGGATAACGTGACTTAACCTGGCTTCAGGTTACCTGTCCTGCCAGAGCGTTAAGCTCAAGGCCGCCCTCTGGTCCAAAAGTTTGACTAATAGTGATGCACACAAAAAAAAAGAAATAAATGGCCATCCTGACTGTCCAATCATAACAGAGATATCAGTAAGCAGAGGAGCAGTTTGGGTCAAGGGTGAGATCGGGGGTGTGAGGGGTGAGATGCGAGGGATATACTGAGAGGTCAGGCTGTGCATCAGGCTGCTGACAGGGCCAAGGGTCAACAGTCCCCATAATCTGCCGGTAAATGGCTCTGGATAAACAACCTCCCAAGTCCAAGGTCGACCAGGGTTTGCCTTCGCCGATAGAAGGAGAAAGATACCATGATTAACCAATACACGCAATCTTTTCACAGTGGGAAAGATGCGGTGAAGACAAAGGAGACCTTTCCATGCTCGAAAGCTCACTGCTGTTCGAATGCATCAGCTCGACACAGCAACATTATGCTCTGTATATACACAATCTACTCCAAAATCATTCTCACTGCTGATAAAGATAAGCAAAATACGCTATATTTGGTCCTTATTACAAATACTGTGATCATTTGGTGATCACGTAGATCATCACATAATCATTACATTGGTCGGAGAAAGAAGATCCAAAGACCTGAAAACAGACCATAAATAAGGGTGCAGGTTTTGAAAATGTAAGCATGAAGACAACCTCATACACTAGTATAAACATATATATATTAACTGATTTACATGTGGGGTTTATTCCAATGGTCCTGGCAACTTTGTTTTAGGAGCAGTGCAGTTTAAATATCACATTACATTAAATGGTCACAGTCCGCTAATTATCAAGACAATTCAAAGGCAGTCAATAAATGAGGAAAACAATGTCACTGATCAGGAAAGATTCTGTATAGAGGAATGCTAATATCCCTTCCAATGAGTTCTTAATAAAATACTTTTCTTGTTTTTATTAATAAGCATATACATTCCACATGCATTTAACAAATATAAAGCAATATTATGCGTATGACAATTTATAGTATTTTCTTATCATCTTCTTCAAGGATGCTGATTCGGGCACTCACTCTATTACATTTTGTAAGATTCAAAGTTGGAACCAATATTAAAAAGAATGTTTGGCTGAAACTAGAGTGTCTGTCTGGTCTGACACTGAATGTTTACCCTGAGGTAAGGCTAGTAGCCTGGTGACTTAAGCATGAAACCGATAGTACAGGAGGATTGGGACCATTATTTACTCAACTGCTGTGTCCTAACCTTAGTACCTATTGGTGGCTCTCTACATGATCCAGGTTAATACTGACAAATGACTTTCTGACCAGGAAGTAGTAGACAGCAGGGGGCCTTTGGGGCCAAGGGGCGTGTAATCGTGCTTCTAGGGGAGAGAAAGAAACGAGTGGAAAAAAAGAAGACAAACTATTTGTGCTCGAGCTGAGCTGATACTCGCCAGAACAGAGGTACCACACCTATCTAAGTAGTAATCAGATTGGCTTTAGAGGTGTTTTGACAAGTGTTTTCTAAACATGTTATTCACATGTTTAATTGTATTGTCTCTCAGCATTTTTCACTTTGTCTTACTTCTAAGATTCAAATGTAAGATAAATATCGTCTGAGAAGGGCTACTATAAGTTAAGCTACTATAAGTGTATTCCTTATAGTTGAGAATAAAATACAGCTATGTAATTGTAGCAAATTGGCCATGTAAGTATTGCTGCTGTACACAGAACATGCAGCCTCAAGACTTCTTTGCGGCTTTTCTTCTTGCTCTGTGATTATAACAAAGCTGAATCACAATTAAATAATTACATAAATTAAATTGATGATGATGATATTATTTCAACTGGTCTAGTTAACATAAGTTCATAGGACTGTTTTACATTGATGATCCCTACTTAAAAGCTTAAAAGTAACAGTTTTTGCTTCAGTGTTACAAATCAAACAGGTTGTGAACATAATGTAAAAGTATATAGCTTATTACAAAAAAATGGCAGATTCATGCCAGCCCATATGGCATCGATTGAGTGCTTGTTTATATAACTAGACAAATCTGGTGAGAGTATGGAAATGGATGATGGTTTGAATGTGACCAGAACAATGAAACATCAAGCTGTCAGAAGGCTAGGTGTTTCAGCTGCCCATTGTATAATTTCTTCAGCCTGATTTATGGAGCTTGTCAATTCAAACCAGAATCCAAAACATTCCTCTTAGATATCAATTTTGTATTAAAGTGCTCTGTAGAAACTTGGTTTATAAAAGCAGTGAACACCATATGCTCTTTGCTCGTACTCAATTCATAAGTGGGCAATAACAGGTTTTCTTATCCCCTTCTTTGTTTGCAAGTAACATTATTAGGTATGGAGTTAGCTTAACACATCTCTGTGAACTAATCCAAAATATGACATTAGTTATATTTGTGTACTTGCAAATTCAACCTAGAACAATATCTCTGTTAAGCTGCAAATACTGTAAGATAGCTGCAAGATATCTCCACTGTTTGGGCAATGTCCATTTGAAACAGTATTTGTAGCACTAACATGACTGTTCTTTTGGATTCTCTAAGGGCCCTTAGTCTCTATGCTATTTGTTTGGTCTTGTCCTCCAATTGCTTTTTGCGCTGATCATTTGTTTCTACTGTATTTGGAAATTGGCCTTGACCTTTCCCTGGACTCCTCTTCCAGGTTCCTGGGTCATTAGTGTTGGGTTTCTGTGTTTGGCTCCTGTAATGGAGGCCTGATGCCACAATGGACTCTAGGGTGCTGGAGGAGAACCAGATGTTTAGAAACAATCATCTGTGTCGTTTGGTATCATGCACTTACAGTGGGGAGAACAAGTATTTTACACACTGCCGATTTTGTAGGTATTCCTATTTACAAAGCATGTAGAGGTCTGTCATTTTTATCATAGGTATACTTCAACCGTGAGAGACAGAATCTAAAACAAAAATCCAGAAAATCACATTTTATGATTTTTAAGTAATTAATTTGCCTGTGATTTATGGCGTGACATAAGTATTTGATACATCAAAAAAGCAGAACTTAATATTTGGTACAGAAACCTTTATTTGCAAGTACAGAGATCATACGTTTCCTGTAGTTCTTGACCAGGTTTGCACAGGCCACTCCAGGACCTTGAGATGCTTCTTAGGGAGCCACTCCTTAGTTGCCCTGGCTGTGTGTTTCGGGTCGTTGTCATGCTGGAAGACCCAGCCACGACCCAACTTCAATGCTCTTACTGAGGGAAGGAGGTTGTTGGCCAAGATCTTGCGATACATGGCCCTATCCATCCTCCCCTCAATGAGGTGCAGTCGTCCTGTCCCCTTTGCAGAAAAGCATCCCCAAAGAATGTTTCCACCTCCACGCTTCACGGTTGGGACGGTGTTCTAGGGGTGTACTCATCCTTCTTCATCCTCCAAACACGGCGAGTGGAGTTAAGACCAAAAAGCTCTATTTTTGTCTCATCAGACCACATGGATCATCCAGATGGTCATTGGCAAACTTCCGGCGAGTCTGGACATGCCCCGGCTTGAGCAGGGGGACCTTGTGTGCGCTGCAGGATTTGAATCCATGACGGCATAGTGTGTTACTAATGGTTTTCTATGAGACTGTGGTCCCAGCTCTCTTCAGGTCATTGACCAGGTCATGCCGTGTAGTTCTGGGCTGATCCTTCATCTTCCTCATGATCATTGATTCCCCACGACGTGAGATCTTGAATGGGGGGGTCTTGAACTTCTTCCATTTTCTAATAATTGCGCTAACAGTTGTTGCCTTCTCACTAAGCTGCTTGCCTATTGTCCTGTAGCCCATCCCAGCCTTGTGCAGGTCTACAATTGTATTCCTGATGTTGGAGTCTGTTTGATTGAGTGTGTGGACAGGTGTCTTTTCTACAGGTAACAAGTTCAAACAGGTGCAGTTTATACAGGTAATGAGTGGAGAACAGGAGAGCCGGAATTCTTACTGGTTGGTAGGTGATCAAATACTTATGTCATGCAATAAAATGCAAATTAATTACTTAAACATACAATGTGATTTTCTGGATTTTTTGTTTTAGATTCTGTCTCCCACAGTTAAAGTATACCTATGACAAAATTATAGACCTCTCCATGCTTTGTAAGTAGGAAAACCTGCAAAATGGGCAGTGTATCAAATATTTGTTCTCCCCACTGTATGAGAGGTTTAGAGGATAGTCAGGGGGACTATTCTCCTCTCCCTGCTCACTCCACATTCAGCTAGCAATGAAAGACTCTTTCAAAGTCCTGCTGGGGTTCAGGTTGGGGTCCTCCAGGATGCATTGTATGTGGCATTGTTATACACATCTTCAGACACAGAGAGAGATAAAGACATGAAAAGACAAACAGAAAGAGAGAAAGAGCAAAACAGACACCATTTAACAACCTTCAAGTAGTGTTATTATTTAAATGTGGAAATTTAGGACATTGTTCTACTCAATATATCTCAGAAGGAGGGTTCTTGAGAATAGATTGTTGGTTCTCCACGCACTTGCTGCAGAGGACAGTTGTTTCCCCTTGTCCCAGGGTACATAGGTTAAGTTGGGGGAGAACTGACCAAACAAAGGAGCTTGTTGTCCCTCTCCCAGTGTGAAAAGGTGTCACAAGGTCACTTCCTACAAAGGTGACCAGGGGACAGGTTTCACACACCCTCTCAGTGTTGTGGAGTCATATGGCCAGTCACTTTGCTGCAGCCACCATGCATCTGTCAATGAGCTGCCAGTTCTATCTTCCTCTTCTCACAAACAAACAGACCCAAGGCTGTGGGTCCTTTCCTTGCCAGAGGCTAAGGTGCTAATATGATGGGGTTAGCTCGCATCTATGACAAAACAAGGCTGTGATCACACAGGCTATTCGCCCAGATGTACATCTGTGTCAGCATTGTTGCCGGTCATACAAGTGTAAAGCCAGGGAGGTGTTGGCCCGCACATTTAACCTCAGGATTGTCAAATCTGTTAGGCAGCTAGCAACCATCGTATGTGTCCTAAACACGTGTAGTAATACAAAGAAAGAAATTGTTCTATGTAGCAGCTCAGCTGGGTGAAAATTATGGATTCAAAACGATTCACATTAAAAAAGGTGCCTGACATTGGGCTAACTATTACATTTGGATTATAAGGCTTGTATAAATGTCCCACCACATTATTCCTAAAAACATGCCGATGACCAAACAAAGACGGTCTTAGGGGCAATTCAAAACAATGTTTATGAACGTGTCATTTTGTTCTGTTTTATTGTGATTTGCCACTCAAATGACTGCAGTGTACCTACATCTTGGCATTTTTCTTCTTGTGAATACCATAAATTGGGTTATTTCGTGAATTTGCCACTGCTGTAAATGTATAATCCTCAAAAGAGGCCCATTCATTTTCTATTACATTCCAGTTTGTGCAAAGTTAACAAAAACATTTTGATAATGGAAAAAGTTTTGAGAAAAGCAGATGGAAAAAGATGAGAAACAAACAAATGTTTTAGAAGTATGTTATGCAGTGCTTATTTTATATCCAAAATATATATATTTTTTATTACATATATATATATACATTTAAATAAATATATATATATATATATATTGTATACCCTCTTCCACTTTTAGTCCATCTAATGAAGGTGATTTTCCTTTTTGTTGGTTACTCCTTAGCTTACCTTTCGGTTGACAGAACGCTTGAGGGTTTACCACAGCAAAACTAAACAAATGACTGTGTTCCGGAAACTCGCTTTTTTTGAACATGGCTAATTAGAGGTTTTGTAGCTCCAACCGGCGGTTACGGTGATTGTTTATGATGAAAGACAGCTGACAACTCCAGACAAATTTGCCTATAGCTCTGGCTGTGTGTGCCAAAGACCACCAGCATGTTCCCTTCTTGTCCCTTTTGATCGATGTATGCCACGCTTCAGTTGATATATACGGACATATCTTTGTGAGTTTGTTAATGCAAATAGATTAGATAGATAGGATTCTGCTGCTAACAGCAAGACGGTGTGGCTAGCACAAACACAAAGAACAAGAGATAGAAAAAGCTCAAAGATAAAGTTGGCCAAACAAGTATTTTGGAGGTTGCTGTATGAAATCCAAAAAAATACAGAATGCAATTAGGACGACTATTTGTTTCCCTGTATTGTATGTAATTGATGTATTGTTTTGGGACAAATGCATACTGGGACAGGGACACGTTTACCACTGTGTTGCATAACCTCTTCTTTTAACAAAAATGTGTAAGCATATGGGAACTGAGGAGACCAATTGCTGTAGTTTTAAAAGTGAAATGTTTTCCTACTCTTGCTTGATATAGGATTGCAGCTGATGGTCTCCTTTGCTGTATTTGTCATTTCATAATTCACCAAACGTTTCCAATAGGGGACAGATCAGGACTGCAGGCAGGCCAGTTTACTACCTGGACTCGTTTACTACAAAGCCATAATGTTGAGATATGTGCATCATTTGGTTTGGCATTGTCCTGCTTAAATAAGCAAGGCCTTCCCTGAATAATAAAGCTCTGTAAAAAAGTAAGAAACCGCTGCATCTTTTTCTTTCGTTTTCAAAAACGTTAAAAAGGAACGTTTTGAGTGAGCAACAGAAGGGTTCAATTCGCAGTGGTCACTTAAAAGAAGCTCTCCTGTTCTTCATTCAAAACAACATATGTTGCTCCAAAATATGTAAATATTGTTCAGTATTTATGGTGCATTCACAGATCTGCAGGTCACCCATGACATGTGCACAAATGCACGCCGATACTATCACAGATGCTGGTTTTGGACTGTGCACTGATAACAAGCCGGATTATTCCAGAGGATGTGGGGTCCATGATTCCTGAAACAAATATCACATTTTGATTCATCAGACAGGGACAGTTGTCCACTACTCCTTAGTCCATCCAAAATGAGCTTGGGCTCAAAGAAGGTTTATGAACTTGTATATATGGTTCCTTCTTTGCATGGTAGAGTTTTAACTTGCATTTGTGGATGCTGCCACGTACTGTGTTCACAGACAATGGTTTTCAGAAGTGTTTCTGAGCCCATGCTGTGATGTCCACTAAAGAGTTGGATCTGTTTGTAATGCAGTGAGCATGTATTGTCCAAGATACAATGACCTTTTTCAGATTCTCAGAATTGATATGATCAACTTGGTACTATTATGTATTGAATATAGTGTTTACATTGTTTTGCACAACATTGCATTCAGTTTTTATTTATTGATGTACAGCAATGTATGTCGTTATATACTGTTTAACGTCAATCAAGATTGATTAAGTGTCGATAAGGCATCCTTAAACTAATAGTCTGCGATTATCTCAGTCTCAATTTATATGCAGTACTTTTGATAAAATACTTTTAAGATAACAAATGTCACATTATCCATAATGTAATTCTTCTACTTACTGTGGCTATGAAGGAGATGGATATTATTAGTTTAGTTAGGTACAAAAGTAGCTGGGCCCTGTTCTTGCGTGGTGCCGATTAGATTTATGGGTGTTTTAGTGGCAGCAGGCCTACTCCAGCTGCCTCGGGAGTCACGGGAATCAGGGCCAGGCCAGAGCTCTCCTCAACCCTGAACAATGTGTCTCTCAGAGCCATGGAGGAGAATACCAGCATGGGAGAGCAGAGAACCAGGGTTGAGGCTGGGGTGTGTTGGGGGTGGATTTAGGTCTTAGAGGTACGGTAGAAGGGGTGGTCTCGCAGTGGGACTCTAGGCATCTGCAGACTGTATTAAGTCTAGGGGCCTCAGGGCCCCGCGTACTGCAAGTGCCCAGCCTGCCCTCTTCCTCCTACAGGTGCGGGGGGGAACAGTTTCTTTCATAGATGTTGCCTCAGAATTATTATGAAGTCATGAATGCCATTGCCTCATTCCAAGAAAATCTAATTCCTGCTATGGAAATGAAAAGTACCGAATGTTCCAAATAAATCAAACCTGTTTAAAGAACACATTTTCAACCTATCTTAGTTGTCCTTGCAGCGCTTTTGGGCAAAAGGTGAGTGTCCCTGACACTCGTTAACAATGTAACTGCCCTCCTCAAAGCTTCAGTAGTAAATATCACCTGTCTGTGGTTGTCTACATCTCTGGTTTCCGATGCCCAATGATTCATCACAATAAACACTCTGTCATTAAAACAAGCTGTCCTCACGACTGTCAGAGGCCTAAGATAGAATGTCGTCATCCTCCTCACACCACTAATACAGGGCTATACTTTATTTTGCCCCACTCACTTTTAGCTTCTTCATCAACATAGATGTTGTATTTTATTTTGGGGTATATGAGATATGCATTTTGAGGGTCAAATCATTAGTACAACATACAAAACTCAAAAAACAATATATTTCCAGCATAGCAAACTGGTCTAAATAGTTCATCGTTTACGTCAAGATTACAGCTAAGCAAGTCTGATACTATTCAAATCAGATTGAACAGTGATTAAAAGTTTGTTTGAACCATGAATTAACATTTTGTGTTACTGTGAGGGCTGTAATATAGAAAGAGCCTCAAACTAACTGGACCCAGGACCACTGCTCTGCCAATCTACCATGCCCAGCCCCACAAAACCTTCCCTCACACACAGACCTGCATCTACAGCCCCACTCCGCATTGGCCACACGTGACGTCAGAGACAACAGCTGTGTCCAGGATGAAGAAGCTTCTTTCGGGGTGCCAGCCAGTCTACTGGCCTGCAACTGGAGAATCCCAGAGTCCCTCATGGCCTTCAAAACACACACACACGAATGGACGGACGAACAGTTACATGATGAGCCCACACGCACACACGGACTGACGGTTACATGATGAGCCAACACACACACAAAGAGCGAATACAGTGCCCTCTAGAGGCTGTGGATAGATTTTCTCCCTTGTACCTCTGACTAAATACGTACGACAGGCATTACATTTGTCTTTAACATTGCCTTTGAGTGGCAATTTTTTCATGCTATTATTTATTTTTGAGCAACTTTAATCAGTATACAAAGCAACATATAACATTCTCCTCCAAGAGCCTCTGTTGAGTTGACCAGGCCTTGTGGGAGTGACCAAAGTGATTCACAGCACTGGCAGTAGTCAGGAGGTACTAAAGTCAGGTGTTGGTCAGGCTACACAAAATGATCTGATGCATAGCACACTGTAGATATAAACCCTGCCTGAGACTGACTGCGTGTCCACAGAGTGTGTGTGTCTAACAGTGGCCCACTGTCCTGCTGGCCAGCTCCCCACAAATTTGCACCTGCCGCTAACACAGCACACACACCGTCAGACACACGCGGACACTAACACACACCGTCAGACACACGCAGACACTAACACACACCGTCAGACACACGCGGACACTAACACAGACTGTCAGATACACAAACGCACTCACACAAAAACATACCGTCAGACGCACACAGACATGGTCAGACACACACACGCACTGATAAATCAAACTTAACACAGAGCGTTTTCCAGTGGACGTGGACACTGTGGTGTGGCAGGGACGCACACGCATCCGGAACGTGAAACGCTGCAGAAACCAGCTTGTAAATAATCACCAGAAATTAAGATACACTACATATTTTTAATCATGACATAGAAATAGGCCTGTTTCACAGAAAACCTTTTGTTTGTAACTTAGTAAACTGATTTCCAATCAATTATGCATGGTAAAAACATTGGCACTGATCCCGACTACATTTCTTTTCTCGTGTTCATTGATGGTCTTGCCAAACATTTCTATGGCCAATATGGTTTGCATTATAGACATCAAGGCAATTTCCAAGAAAACAAAGACAGAGAACAGCTACAAGTTCTTCCACAAATAGTTATTGTGTGATAACAAAGGTAAGTTCATGTCGCTTTCTAAATAGCTGTTCTATTTAACTTTTGTACCAGCTACACACTATCAATTTCTGTCATAACAAGATTGTATTTATATCAGATACACTATAACTGAGGCCGATTTAATGAAGACATTTGTCAAATTAGTTATTTAAGTTTAAGTTTAAAACGTATCTACAACTTCAGTTGGCAAGAGCAGTTATCTAGATACCTAGCTTTTATCGGATTTTCTAATTGCTATGCTAATAAAAAATGTAAGTATGACATGTCAGATTACTTTTACTTACAAGTAAATGCTACATGTAAGAGCTAGGTGCTTCAGGTCAATGAGGAAGCGCAAGGAGCCCTATGAACTATAGGTTCATACAGCTAACCAGGAGACATCTTAACATTCACTCTTAACTTGTTGAGCCGAAGTGTATAATTATGGTAGTGTTTGTTACTCTGCTATTTCAGGTTTCTTATGAACAACTTCTCATTTGTCCCCTTTTCTCATGGCACGCTGCTGTTGCAGCTCTTGTTTACTATGCATACTCTCTAGGTAATATGCCCAAAAGGTGTGTGGTCGCCCAGAAGATGATTAATTACTTGAGGGAATCATCGGTTTGTTGATTGTCAACCAATAAACCAAATTCTACCTTTATTCTGTTATTATAAACTTAATTTTTCAGTGCCTGTGTTTCATTGTCGAGATACAACATAATACAAATTTTTTATCTAAAGAATGAGCAGTAATAAACTAAAAAAGCTACAATTTCTGTGGATGCAGTTGCACCAGCTGTATTTGGTGTCCAGCTGTTTACTGGCAGTGAATTAACACAGTTAATCTCTCGGTAGTTAGCTGGCCATCTCCCAAACACAAACCAAACGAGATGTCCCATTAGATAGCTAGCTAGCTACCTATCTCCTGCATAAAAAAGACTGTATAGCTAGCAAAAAGGTAGCCAAATAACTTGAGCCTTACCTTTGACAAAGTATGTCCCATGGTCAAAGTCAGTGCTATTTCATTGTCACTACATAAACAGTACTGTAGCTAGCAAGCTTTACTTACAAACTTCAGAACCGGCAGCTATTTCCTTGTCCTCATTCTGGAAACTGACTATCATAAGTTGCTTGGTGACCGGCGTTCAGTGTGGCTAGCTAACCATTGTTCAGTGTGGCTATGTTTTAGACACAAAAATTTGAATTTCCTAAACCTTGCAACTACACCTTCCACAAAACAATAGCAACTGAATCCGAAACGAGATGCACATTTTGATACCTGTCTTGTTTCCGTAGTGCATGAACTGAGTTCGGGTGGCTATAATAATAAATGAATAAGTATATATATATATATATATATATGTATATATATATATGTGATATTATAGTAATAGGGGCAACCCCACAAAAAAAGTCATGGCTAAGACAAAAAGGTCAACATTTAGATTTTTTTTTACAACACAGGAAAAAAAGAATTCTGATGTTTCTTAAATTTTTACCAATTATTTTTGGTAATCCAACTTTGCCATTGGACCAGCCCACCAGCAACACAAGACGAAGCAATGAGAAATCATCTGTGAATATCCAGGTCCCACATACTGTACAGTACCAGTCAAAAGTTTGGACACACCTGCTTTTTACTATTCTTGCTCACCTTGACCTGCTAGTTTTACTAGAAGCTTCAGGTTTCAAAAACTTGGAACCCATTTCTCAGTTGTGGTGCCTGACAAATATGTCCCAGCGAAATTACATTTCCTAATTGTGTATTAGAAGAGTTCTGTTCTTAAGCCTTTTTTGTTTGTAGCATACAGTATTGTTAGGGTGCTTTAGCCTCATCCAGTTTAGCCATTTCTTTTGGCTAGGTTTTTGTGTTGGGCCCCTCTGTAGCCTTTTGTTCAGCATGTGTGATCGATACACTACCTACACCTCAGCCTGTGCCTGTGTCTCGAGTCATTTCCACCTGTGACAGTTTGAATACTTATGTACCTAAGAAACTGGCAGACATTACTAAGACATTATGGGGTGTTGTGTATTGATTGATGGGCCAAAAATATTCTATCCATTTTGAATTAAGTCCATAACACAATGAAATGCGGACAAATGGAATTTCTTGGAGTCTTTCCAAAGGCAATGTATATTGCTGCAGAGCCTAGACAGCTCATTACACAAATACCTCAATCCTATAACATCAAAGATTTGACCAGAAGCCACGTACAGGAGACCCCCATTGCAATTTAACAGTATAAAATTGTTTACCAAACAGTAGGACAAATTTGAAAAAACTGCTAGTTTTTGCTGAAATCCATGTATAAGGTGCTTCTACAAAGTAATAGTAGTGGTGTATGCACACTTACACAAATATGGCATTAAACGTTTTTAGTATTTTTTGAAAAAAGATTGATTTGTTTTTCACTTGGATCTTGTGGTTTATTACAAGTTGAAATGATTTGTAATGATTTGTAATGTAATGACTTGAATTTAGCCTTTACATGAACAAAATCTAAATTGCAAGTTGCTGTCTAAGATGATATATGACAGCAGAGGGCAAGGTTTACCTTGCAGGATGTCTTAGCTGCACCTTCAGCACTGTTCAGAAGGTGGACTCTGGTGAGATTCGATTACACAGCGCACATACGGCTAGTACTGTTCTGTCTGCTGGGGCAGAGCTAGGTGAAAAGATAGCAGGCAGGGGCTCGCTTGTCTTTGGAAGTCCTTCTATCCTGAGTAGCCTGACATGGCCATCTTAGTGTCATTGTGTGGCCGCATAGTATGTCAAACCAAAGTGACTGACTAAAAGAGAACTTCAAATCTTGTTCCAGTTCCCAGAAGAAGGGAACAACCCTGGCCCTGTGCCCTTAAAAAATTATGAAGAGCGTAAATGAATCTCAGCGCAGAGAAGGGGAGGGGTTTCATGGCTTTGTGCCATAAGTCTGACTGTAGCTCTGCCTCCCAACGCTGATTCAGAAACAAGGAGACTTCGACAGATAATCCAAAACCAAGTTAAAGGGGTTTACGAACCAGGACACATTTCTCGTTTTTTTCCCCATTTCAACTCTGTTTGTCCCCTCTCTTCCCACTGACACCAGTCTATTTCACTCCGTCCGTCCCCCTTTTTTCTACTTACACCAGTCTGTTTCACTCTGTCCGTCCTCCCGCTTCCTACTTACACCAGTCTATTTCACTCTGTCCTTCCCCTCTCTTCCCACTTACACCGGTCTATTTCACTCTGTCCTTCCCCTCTTTTCCCACTTACACCGGTCTATTTCACTCTGTCCTTCCCCTCTCTTCCCACTTACACCGGTCTATTTCACTCTGTCCTTCCCCTCTCTTCCTACTTACACCAGTCTATTTCACTCTGTCCGTCCCCCCTCTTCATTTCTCTCTCTCTGATATGTGTCCACTGACTCATGTCACTGCGTTGCCGCACGCGCATGTCTGTTGATTGACGAGCAGGACAGGTGTGGCGAGTCGGCCTGTTTCCAGAAGCCCCCGCACAGCCCACCTGTTCCCTGGACGCTCCCCGCCGGCCCTTGACCCCATGACCAGCTTCCCAATCCTCCTGGGCACAGCAAAGGCTCTCCGGTCCCAGACAACCACAGCCACCCAGGGAACCACGGCACGGCTGCCATTCATAAATAAGCCCTCATCCAAACACAGCTTGACTTGACCCTCTAGCCAGCCTACCTAACCGTGGGCTGAGGAGGGCCAGGGCCCACCGTGGTGTTAGAACCCCCCGTCCCCATTTGACCTGTCACCCCAATACCCCAGTCTCCAGTCAGATGCATGGTTACTTCACCACTGGCCACTCGCTGGCTTACTGATATAGTTGCCCTGAATTGAAGTCGCATTATATGGAATTATTCAATGACTGAAACCCATAAACCAGGAATCAGGATAAATGTACGGATATCCCAGGATATTGCGTCACAGTCCCCGACCAAACACTGGCTCTGTCTGCTAAAACAACAATTAAATATGGTTTGACGTGTTCATCAGTGCGTTGGGGGGTTGTTGTTTGTGAATAACAGCATGTGTGTGAGTAACGAAGGGATGGAACCAAACATGGAGGGTTTCAATTTGGAGCCAGTCAGGAATGTTTGTTCAGGAGTCACAATGTCCTAATCATCATCTCCCTACTAAAGTGGAAGGAATTTCCCTCCATGGAGCAGGCCACTCTCCTCTCTTCACCACCCATGTATGAGGTAATCATCGCTTTAACGAGTTATGACTCTGTCCTCAAAGTATGAGAACAATTCATTGCAATTGATACTGTCGGCAAGTACCAATAAAGTCCTCCTGTCTTACAATGTTTGCTATCATGTTTCTTTGTTTTGGAGGTACAACCTTTTCTATTGTAGAAAGTTCTTCTTAGATAGTTTTACTGATGTAAGAGTTCCGCATTTAAGCACCAGTTGAGATTGAGTTTTACTAAACTCTTTCGAGTTGAGTGTATAAAAGGGGTAATAAAATAACAATATAAAATATGAAATGCAACTCTGACATGCCGTTAACCACATTGGTTGTAGAACTGCATTACTCTCAGTGACATTCATGTAACCATTCTGAAAAAATTGCTCTTAAAAATTGCTCCTAGACCAGTCAAGTCTGACTCCGAGCACAGAGAAATCCACAACATGGCGACCGTTCCTCACCTGTCCTTCTAAGCTTGGGTCTGCAAGTGGTCCTGTCTACATGCTGAGTCCTGGCCGACCCACAAACACTCACCCTCTTGGATTAGCCTCTCGGCCATGTCGTAAAAGACGCGTGAAATTGGGACGGGCACGAAAATGACAAACTCTGTAAAAGGTTGCGCACGAAGGAGCGTGTTACATGTTGGCACGCACGTTGACATGTAAGCTGATACACGTGCATGCGTGCGCGCGAGACGCTGGGTGCTTCGGGCTGGCGTGTTGAAGCCAGCTGCCGGTTGCCCGATGATGGCCACTCTGAGCCAGTGTGTCAGGGCGAGCAGGGCCTTGAAAGAACAGAAACACTGTGATCAGACTCCGACTGACAGGTGCTGTGAAAGAGAAATGGGATCATTCTCGGACACAAGTGTTTTATTTATGCTTCAATTGATTAGAGTTTGTTTTATTGCGGCAACGTCTCAGCCATGCGGTCCGCTTAGAACGATCAGAGGCTCACGTGTGCCCTCTGGATACATTACACACTGAGATTGATTGATTTTATCTGCAGTTCTCCTCTCTTCCCCCTTGTCTTTCTCTATTCACTCTCTGTCTCCCTCTCTCTCTCTCGTTGTTTCTCTTTGGTTCTCTCACTCTCAAATGCTCTTTTTAAATAGTGGTACTAGTCAAAGTTTTGGAAGTACCTACTCATTCAAGGGTTTTTCTTCATTTTATATAAGCAGTTTGTGTCTTTGCATGGAAAAGTAACACACTGAAGAACTTTCAAATTAGTTTTTAACTTGACAAAACAAACGCATTAGCCAACTATCTAGCCCTCTTGATTAAGGCAATCATATTGATATCATGGCAGGGTAAGGGTTGTGCTAATGTTATCAACCTAATGTTATCAACCCCCTGTCTCAGACAAAAGTTTGTTATGCTGCTATAATATTGTGCCATGGGGCGTATGTCCTAAGAAGGGCTAGTTCTCCTCCATAACTCTAAGGAATGTACTCTTTAACGACTCTCCCTGTCTCCGGTTGCGGTTCAACTTAGAACAATTTAGAAGGACGTGAGGACACCTGCCCAGAAGACCTTGTCCCGAGCCCCCCTGGTTTTTCTGCAGAACAAGCCAATACCTGACGATTCCAGCTGCCACTCTGCTGACCCCCCCTCCCAACCTAGACCTAGACCATCCTGACGAATCCAGCTGCCACCCTGCTGAACCCCTAATCAACCCACCTTGGACTGTCCCCGTCCTGCAAATCTGATCTTGCTTGTGACATAGATTAGGCTTTGACTAATTATTAATAGTATTCTTAAACATTACCCAGCACAGCCAGAAGAGGTCTGGCCACCCAATTTGAGCATGGTTCCTCTCTAGGTTTTTTCATACAATCCGGCCCCCATAGGGAGTTTTTCCTAGCCACCGTGCTTCAATCTCGTTGTTGCGTGCTCACTTGGGTTTTAGGCTGGGTGTTTTGTAAAAGCACTTTGTGACAACTGCTGAAGTAAAAAGGGCTTTATAAATAAATGTGATTGATTGATTGAGCTTCATGAGCTTCACACTTTTTCAAGGCAAATGTAAATGAAACATTTTAAGTATTATTCACATTTTATAATAAAATTATATGAATTAAGCCAAGGACTTTGATATCATTAGAGGGAAAAACAAATCTTAGAACTCAACTACCAAGTTTTATTTTGAAACAGAATTGTGATGTGCTATCCAAATTGTGTCTCCGATTGTATGTGTTCATTTCTGAATTCTGAGGTCAGAGATATCCTCTTAAGGTTCACCAGTAGAGAGAGACATTTTGACCTTGTTTAGACCTGGCCTAATTAAACCATATTTGTCACGGTCTGCTAAATTCATAACATGGAGAACCTCCCCCCAAAATAAACTTAGGCCATACTTCACCTGTGGTTAAGCCCACTGTGGTAGTAGTTTTAATTCAATATGCTTACCAATTTGAGGGGCACCTTGCGGTAAACATGGAAATATTTGAACAAGTGTTTTGGTTTTGTGAACTTGGCAACAAGACTGTTTTGATCAGGGGATGAGAAAGTCTTGCCTGGTGAGATTAAAGGATTGGTCAAGAATGTCGATTCTCCCCAGCAATCCCGCAGATTATGGTGTGGGGCGAATGAAGGCGGAGTGAGGGGGGCAGGGAGAAGGAAGGACAGGTCTAAGGTTTCCGAGAAGGAAGAGAGAATGTCACAAAACTAGAACTCCATGATAACAGTAATACTAATTTCATTAAGAAATGATGAATAGATTCAATCAAAGTAAATTAATATAGATTTTGAAAAACAATTTTCAAACAGAAGTTGCACATTATTGTTCTGTCACAGAGAGAAAACCTCACACACACTGGAAATCAGAGGCACTGCTGTCTCTCTCCAAAACCTGTCACCAGCCGCAACAACAACCACCTGCTGCTTATCAAACATGGCAATTTCGCCCTCTCTGTTGTTACTCCCTCTGCGCTTTTTTCCCCACTCAACCTCGCCTAACATTGGCTGGCCAGCTTTCATTTCAAAAGCCTCCACGGCACTAGATGGTGAAAAATCGGCCTGGGATGTACAGCTGGTCGCCGAGGACTTGACTTTGAAATGGGATCCGGCTAAGGAGTTGTTTGCATAGCATTTGCAAGCGGCAAGTGGGTTCCGAGGGACAAGCTTAATTAATGGAAAGGATCGCAGAGCAACTGGGTCCCTAGAGACCACGCTTCCCATTTCATCTGGTCTCACCACTCTTCTAAACATTTTAAGAGAACTTTAAAAGTGTCTCTTAATTGGTGTTCTCTCATCTTTGTTACAGGACATGTGTCAAACAAAATGGCATCTGAGCCACTCTTATCATTGTGGTTCTATTGTATATCAGGAAAGGGTTAAAAAATAGAGCTGCTAAGGTTGGTATTAGTAGCAGTATTTTACCTTTCGAATTTCAAAATAATTCATATTAACTGATATTTTGTAATTTAACATGGATTTTCACAAACTAAATGCAATGAAGCCGCATCATACCTCATAAACCACCAATGGCCATGTCTAGGAGCTACTGTTGATGTTTTGAGCTGCCATGCGTGTGTAGCAGTTGCTGCCATATAGTGACAGAGTGGATGTTAATGACACACAGCCAACATGCACAGCTGCTGTTACTGGGTTGTGACTTGGTTAACCATCATCTACAGAGAGACGAAAGAGAGAGACAGAGGACCTTGACCCGAGTCTCCATAAACATATACAGTGCCCTTAGTGATGAAAGCAATACACACAAAACCATAACAGTAAAACATGTAGGGAGAGTCTCTGTGGTTGAGTACTGTGGACTGTTTTTAAGTCTGCCTGGTATGTTACATAGACCTTTGGGGTGAACTAAAGATGATGGCAAACAAAAACTCCCCAGAAAAACCCAGAAGACCCCACACATCTCTCTGTAGTGTTAAGTGTTTTACCACACAAGAGGTGTGTTTTGTTCCAGTATCACATCTCCATTAAAATATGGATTGAAATGTGAAGTATGTAAAAATGCTTATTAACGTATAAGATTATAGTAGCAGGCTTATTGTTCATAAATATTTATTTTTTACCTTTAATATTCAAATATAATATACTACACTACATAATTCCTGAATTGATGTACAGTATATACAAATCTCAAACGTCATAGATTTTGTCTTTTAAAGCAAATTCTGAGTAATGGATTTCATCAATCCAGAAACAGACGCCTCACAGATCCTCAACTGACAATTTTAATAAAAAGTACCCACAAAACCTCAACAATTGTATTCGTCCTCTTGTTCAGTTGTGCACCGGGTCCTCCCACTCCTCCTTCTATTCTGGTTAGAACCACTTTGAGTAGTACACAACATGGTGCGAGATCTTCAGTGTTAGTGTAATTTCTCATATGGAATAGCCTTCTTTTCCCAGACAAAAATAGACTGATTCAGAAGAATGTTATTTGTTGCTGGCCATTTTGAACCTGTAATTGAAGCCACAATTGCTGATGTGTCAGATCCTGAAATAGTCTAAAGAAGGCCAATGGTATTTCAGCTTCAATTAGCACAGATTTTCAGCCACGCTAACATAAATGCAAAAGGTTTTCAAATGATCACATAGCCTTTTAAAATGCTTGTCACGATCTGGCCAGCACAGCACCGTTCTGCACTGGGGATTGTATGTTGAACACTTTTCTTTTTGAACACACCTCGGACCCTTTGGACTGATTACGCACACCTGTTTTCACTTGGTAATTCGTGTGAGTATATATGTCCTTTTGGTTTGTCATTTGATGTTGTTCATTGTTGTTTGTTCTTTTGTTTTGTTTAAATAAGTCTCTGCTTTCTTTAAAATGTCTGCACGTGGTTCCTGCTCTCCACACACCTGTGACAATGATGAACATGGATTGCTAAAAACGGGCTTCTCTAAGCCTATGTACCATTTAATTTATTTCAGCTACAATTGTCATTTACAACAGCAACAATATCTACAACAGCAACAATATCTACAGTTTCTCATGAATTTAATGTTTTTTAATGGCAAAAAAAAAAGACTTTCTTTCCAAAACAATGACATTCCTGAATGACCACATTCTTTTGAACAGTAATGTATATGTTCTGGGTTTTTTTATAGCGCATATGCATTTCCTAAAACATCTGTATTAATGACCATATATTATATTTCACATTAAAGAATGTATTCTAGCCAGGCTGTTGCGGCCTCTGTGAAGCTCACCCAGCCCCAAGCAGTCAGATTAGGGATGTGGACGTGTTTGGAGAAGAGCCGGGTGAACGAGGTGGCACAGCAAGCAGGCTGGGCCCCTCTCTCATTATCCAGTGCAGATGTTCACCGCAGCCCTGACATATCAGGTCGCCTTGAATCGAATCGATATCAAAACTCCAGCGGGGAACCCTAAGCCCCTAGAAAGCTCAGGTTACACCCTGTTATAAGTCCAGGAGACTTTGGACGAGCAATGCGGGTATAAATCCACACTGTCCTTACATCAAAGGAGGTGGGCATCACAGAGAATGTCTAGATCTTCCCAGCCTGCCAGCACCTATGAAGACCTCCGGTTCCGCCATGTTTTCTATCAATTAGACTAGCTTAATCACATGAATCACGCTGGGGCTTTTATCTCCGTGGTGGGGGCATTTGTTTTGGCACGGCTGGGACACAAGCGTTAATAAAGCCCCTCCCTGTTTGGCACTACACTAACAGTGAGTTTAACATGGAAAATGGATCCCTGTCTGGTATCACAATGAGTCTGGGAGAGTGGAATGGAAAGCTTAAGTAGAGGATGTGAATGTAATAACGTTAAAGCACATAATCCACCCCATCTGGGTTCGAACACTGTTTGATATTTATGGTTGATCATCAGACACTAATTGGTTTATTTGTCTTGTTATTAGTGGAATATGAAAAGGTTTGGGGTCAATTTGTTTTGTTTTCATTTGGGTGCTTTGTTCGAGACTGGTCGGTCAGTTTCAGGAGGCTGTTTTGCGTCTGGGTGTTTTGTGGTGCTAAAGTGTGAAGAGAGAGACAACTGAATTAAAAGAGCCAGGTCTTTAAGCTGTAAGAAAAGCACCAGGCCATATTCTCCATGTCTGAGACTGAAATAAGATTGAAGTTGGGGAAGTTTCTCACACCAATCATAAACAGCAGCAGATGGTGATTTTCTTTTTCTTTTGTTTTTAATCAGTTTGGATGCATCAGATATGTTAGTACAACGACAATTAGTTGCTGATTTAAAATTCAATTAATAACAATGTTTAATTAACGCTAACTAACAAAGCATTTACGCATTTATTCGTATGCATTACCATATACATATGCATTGCCATGATTTGGCTTTTATAAAAACAGCGTGCCATAAATAGCTAAACTTGAAGATAAACATTGTAGTTGGGGTGTCATCATATTTCTAAAGATTAATTTAACCTTTGGGTTAACCCCCATGGGATATTAATAATCCCAAAACAAAATCAAAACCTTGGACCACTAGATGGCACACATCTGTGCATGTGTTCAATCTCCACCACTGCAGTGGCTCTTAAAAGCATTCACCCCCTCACCCGGACTTTTCCACATTTAATTGTGTGACAACATGAAACCAAGATTGATTTAATTGGGAGATTTTGTCAAATTTCCATCAATCACATTTATTTATAAAGCTCTTTTTACAACAGCAGTGGTCACAAAGTGCTTCAACAAAAACACCCAGCCTAAAAACCAAGTGAGCACGCAACAACAGGATTGAAGCACGGTGGCTTGGTAAAACTCCCTATGGGGGCCGGATTGTAGGAAGAAACCTAGAGAGGAACCAGGCTCAAAGGGGTGGCCATACCTCTTGTGGCTGTGCAGGGTGATGTTTAAGAATACTGTTAATAATTAATAAATTCACATGAGCTGTGTCCTGAGTCTAAAATGCCTGATCTAGGGGACCAGCATGATCAGATTGGCAGGACAGGAAGAGTCCAGGGTGGGTTGATTAGGGGTTCAGCCTGGTGGCAGCCGGAATCGTCAGGATCGTCTAAGTTGGGAGGGGGGGTCAGCAGAGTGGCAGCTGGAATCGTCAGGTATCTGCTTGTTCTGCAGCAAAACCAGGAGGGCTCGGGACAAGGTCTTCTGGGCCTGGTACTCCACAGGTGTAGGCTGAGACCTCACGTCCTTCTAAGTTGAACCGCAACAGGAGACAAGGAGAGTTGTTAAAGAGTGCATTCCTTATGGAGGAGTTGGAGTTATGGAGGAGAACTACCCCTGCTCCCCCGGCACAATAATATAGCAGCATAAAAACTTTTGTCTGAGACAGGGGGGTCCAGTGACACTGTGGCCCTATCCAAGGTAGGCCTCGGACAAGAAATCAATCCACCCACATTGCCAGGCATCAGCCAAAGGGACATCGAATAACCGCAACTACCCTTAATGAGGGCCGATATTGCCAGCAGAGTTCATTTCAATTGCTCGAGGGGCGCAAAGGACAGACAGCAGCAAGCCAGTGACTCCGCCCTCAAGTGGCATTGGAGAGCAGGTATCCCAGTGGAGATGAGAGCCCACCTAGCAAGACAGCAAGGGTGGACAGTATCGAGCCATTCCGGTCACCTTCAACCCCTGGGCCAGGCTACACTAGTCAAAAACCATGCTGAAAAGAT
>JACXGK010002908.1:0-49725 GCA_016801125.1 Novumbra hubbsi
CTCACGGTTTGTCCTTTGTTTAACTCCCATTTAAGTGAATGCTCTACATGTTTTTTGTATATCGTTTTATGTTAGTTTAGCACCTTTCGTTTTCCGGTTACTGTTCGTGTAGAGTTTGTCTGGTTTTGGGATTAAATACACCTTTTCTTTACACAAAATGTCTGCATATGGTTCCGCCGCACTACAACACCGTGACACATTATTAGTGGACTACTGAACAAAATACTGAAATAAAAATGTTAATTACCATATTACATGAAGTGTTATAAAGCTTTGCTTTTGTACATAAAATCCTGTGATACTGTATAATTAATATTTACAATTGATGAGCTAGTTAGTTAAGTCATGTGTTGGTTAAAATCTTGGTTTAATCGACCAATTTATTAAGCCTGTCCAATCACCTTAAAAATACTTTTGAAAAACATGTATTTGTGCTAGTCTTACCAAACCGAATTCCAAATGAAATGTTCCATGGTTTGCAGCAAAAAACATGTACTTACCACTGAACACTGTATGTAGTAAATCCATAAAGCTATTGAATGGTAAATGTTTTTGTCAGCTTTACAAGTAAGAGCTCTAGTCAGAGCACTAGTTAGAGCAAATAGTGACGGACCAGTAATGTGATACTAAGGGCTGAATTCAATCAAACCCTAATTAACATGTATTTACATCTTTAACCAGAAACTGTATGAAAACCTTAACCAACTAACAGATATTAGCTACTTTATTGAAAATGTGAATTACTACCAATGCTTGTATGTGTGTATAGGGTTAATTATGGCTTTTGCCTGTTAGTTAATATTAGGGAAAATAGGATTTAATGTAAACCAATTGGAACTCTTCGAAAGGTTGTCAATAATAATGCACTACCATGCTGTTAAAGTTTAAAGCTGTGCTTTAAACTATTTAAATATTTCTTAATTGTAATTTAATCTGTGGCCTCTAATAGAGCATTTAAGGGAGTTTGTGGAGTACACACAGTGTTATGCATACGCACGTGTATGTACACCTCTGTAAAAAAATACAAGGTCACTGCAATCTTTTGGAAAAATACAGTTTTGATTGAGGAACACAAGGGTTCAATTTACGAGACAACTGCAATTCTTAACTTTTTAGGAAAGAAAAAGGTGCAGTGGTCTATTTGTTTTTTTCCAGAGCTGTATGTGTACACACACGTTCCACACATTCAAACAATATCCATGTGCTCTGGCTTTGGCTGGGGTGTGTCAGCCTGAGGTGTCTGTAGTCAATAGTTCCCCTGGGGGAGTACAGAGCTTTAAAGATGACCTAGTTCCACTGATTAACGTCAGCAGAAGGCCTGTTCTATCACTGCTTTGTGTGTGTGTGTGTGTTCCATCAGTGCTTTGTGCCTGGGCACTGAACTGTGCCATGGACTCAGCCACAGCCCAATTGAGCTTGTGAAATGAAGCTCAACCTACACAAGCACACATACAGACACAAACAGACAATACTGGCCATATAACAGACATTTATTAAACTTCAAACATTCGAACAAAGTGACTTGTCTAGTACGGTTGGTTTAATGCATTTACCAGAACAGCATGTAGAAAAAATTGTACGGAGAGGAAATTGTAATATGATGGATGCTCTGTGTTATTATAATACTGCAGACTGAACACTGCTTCATTCTCCCCTAAAATGGCAGCTGGAGAAGACTGTGGAGCAGTATGTAACAACCTTCATGGGAAAGTGATACATGCTGGTTGGCAAATGGCCTAGTTGTTAGAGCACCTTACCTGTAACCAAAAGGTTTTTAGATCAAATATTCAAGCCAGCAAAGGTGAAAACATATAATGTTTTGTCCTCAAGCAAGTCAGTAAACCCTAACTGCTTCCCGGTTGTCCAATGTGACAGCCTTCTGAAGTAACATCTTGGTTGGACCTGTTGTTCAATTGACAACTAAATTCTATCCTATGGGTTATCATTTTAGGAACATGCATAAATAGAGGTGCATAGCGTCCAATGCCTAGCTTAATGAAAATATGCCAACCCTATTGACAGGTTTCATTTTGTTTTTTAAACAGGAATTCATGGCAAATGAGAAATAGAAAATAAAAAAGCAGAGGTACAGAAGGGCATCCGAATAACCAATCAAATAATACATGTCAATGTACAACAGCAAAAAACACTATTAAAGTCAAGAAGAGGACTGAAGCTTACATGACTGTTATGTTACTAACTACACCAGTATCAGCACCTATTAAGGGAAACATTCATTTAAAACATACAATTGCACATCCAAACAGTTATAAATAGTCAATCAACCCGTCGTGAGATTCAGTACTTTAAACACTTAATCAAAACAAGAAGTAAAAACAGATACGAAGTCCAGCTTCACTCTCTGTTCTTAAACAACAGTTCCCATTGGAGATCATGCATAAATGTCTTGGAGTTTGACCTTCGATCCTTTAAAAGAGTATAACTTTCTTAGTCTTCTGGTTAGAGAGTGCAGGTACAGCGCCTGAAATCCCGGGAGAGAACACAATCGAAGGGTCACAAACAGCAGACAGGGCATCAGTTTATACGGACTGTCTCCACTGTTACAACAAAGACAAAACAAACAAAAAGAAATACATATTATACATTCCTTTCCCATTCCTTTTGTCATCAAGTGTCTAAGCAGAAGGAACAGAGAGGTACAAAAAATAAAGAGAGAAAGCGTGAGCGCTGTTGTATCCAGATGCTCCAGATCCCCTTCTGGTCGGACTGGGAGGGAGGGAGTTGATTGACTGAAAGTCAAGCATCGGCCTCCAATCTAGACTCTCCTTACAAAAGCCTAAGATTTAATTTTTGCAGTCTCTCTGTGTTTTCGCTCCTCCCAGTCTGGTCTCCCCCTTGTTGTCCAGAGAAAAGGGGGTATAGAGTCTTTGTTTTTATAACCACAGCAATTCTCTTCTCACTGACTGGGTCTTGAAGCCCCCTGCTGGTCTCTCCCTCTGACAGTGGCTGTCTCTTGTCTCAGTGCTGCAGCCCTCTACTGGTAGCCAAGGGCTTCAGCTTAATGACCCACTCTCCTCCAGGGTTGCTGTTGTACAAGTCCAGGAGATGGGTGTTTGGGTCCAGGCAGTGTTCACCTATGGTACAGACCAGAAACACAAAGACAGCACATTGGCCCACATAACTTCTCCATTAAATATACCCAGGCTCATTTTCTGATATTGAATGTATTCAGAAAGAAAAGTTAAAGTCAGCTTGAAACCGAAACATAGTTTTTTTATTGTTTAATTGACCAAAACTATCGAACTTTGCATCTGCAAGAGTTTGAATTGGAACGGTGCCGAAAAATCCCCATTGTTGATCAATGGCCTGTAAATTATTGTGAGTGTAAGATCGTAGTGTAGTACAGTGCATGTGTAAGCATTTGGCTGCTCCAATAACTGCATATGCAAAACAAGGGCTCACTCTCTCTGCCTCAGATTTAATTTAAAGGGCCCATATTGGCATGGAAAACATGTTTTTTTTTTTTTTTTTAAATAACATAAAACAGGTGTGACAGCTCGTCCCCTCCATCCTATTATTACATAAGACCTGGCCTAGGTAATCAGTCCAATGACCAGAAAGACATGCTAAATTAAAGTCACTCATGCAACATAACATAGATTTCAGCCTGAACAGAGTCTGGAGGCCAGGGGGACTTACTGATGTTTCCACCCACTTCATAGATGGCACAGTTGGGGTAGGTGACCGAACCATTTACTGAACCATCCCTGTGATAAAAACAGATGCACACGCAATTAGCCATGCTACTTATCCAATGCTTTCGGTAACTTGAGCATTTGCTAATTCCACCCTCTGAGCGTCAATGCAAAAATAACAGACCATACAATGTTACGATATAGAATACACATACAGTGGGGAGAACAAGTATTTGATACACTGACGATTTTGCAGGTTTTCTTACTTACAAAGCATGTAGAAGTCTGTCATTTTTATCATAGGTACACTTCAACTGCGAGAGACGCAAAAATCCAGAAAATCATTAACTGGCATCATAAGTGAAGGATGCTATGTTGCGAAATAGGAAGCCAATTCTAGATTTAAGTTTGGATCGGAGATGTTTAATGTGAGTCTGGAAGGAGAGTTTACAGTCTAACCAGATGCCTAGGTATTTGTAGTTATCCGGAACCAGTTGGAACCATCCAGCGTAGTGATGCTGGACGGGCGGGCAGATGCAGGCAGCAATCGGTTGAAGAGCAGACATTTAGTTTTACTTACATTTAAGAGCAGTTGAATCGGTTTTGGGTCGTTGTCATGCTGGAAGGCCCAGCCACAACCTATCTTCAATGCTCTTACTGAGGGGAGGAGGTTGTAATACATGGCCCCATCCATCTCCCCTCAATGCGGTGCAGTCGTCCTGCCCCCTTTGCAGAAAAGCATCCCCAAAGAATGATGTTTCCACCTCCATGCTTCACGGTTGTGATGGTGTTCTTGGGGTTGTTCTCATCCTTCTTCTACCTCCAAACACGGTGAGTGGAGTTTAGACCAAACAGCTCTATTTTTGTCTCATCAGACCACATGACCTTCTCCCATTCCTCCTTTGGATCATCCAGATGGTCATTAGGCAAACTTCAGACGGGCCTGGACATTCACTGGCATAAGCAGGGGGACCTTGCGTGCGCTGCAGGATTTTAATCCATGACGACGTAGTGTGTTACTAATGGTTTTCTTTGAGACTGTGGTCCCAGCTCTCTTCAGGTCATTGACCAGGTCCTGCCGTGTAGTTCTGGGCTGATCCCTCACCTTCATCATGATTATTGATGCCCCACGAGGTGAGATCTTGCATGGAGCCCCATACCGAGGGTGATTGACCGTCATCTTGAACTTCTTCCATTTTCTAATAATTGCACCAACAGTTGTTGCCTTCTCACCAAGCTGCTTGCCAATTGTCCTGTAGCCCATCCCAGCCTTGTGCAGGTCTACCATTCTATCCCCGATTCCTTATACCTTATTCCTTACACAGCTCTCTGGTCTTAGCCATTGTGGAGAGGTTGGAGTCTGTTTGAGTGTGTGGACAGGTGTCTGTTCTACAGGTAACGAGTTCAAACAGGTGCAGTTAATACAGATTATGAGTGGTGAGTCTAACAGGTCTGTGAGAGCCGTAATTCTTACTGGTTGGTAGGTGATCAAATACTTGTGTCATGCAATAAAATGCTAATTAATTACTTAAAAATCATACAATGTGATTTTCTGGATTTCTGTTTTAGATTCCTTCTCTCACAGTCAAAGTGTACCTATGATAAAAATTGCAGACCTCTACATGCTTTGTAAGTAGGAAAACCTGCAAAATCGGCAGTGTATTAAATACCTGTTATCCCCACTGTATATACACAGTCATGTAAAAAAAATGAGACATTTAGTTAAAGTGTACTATGTATTTGGTGAATAAACAACAACGAATGCTTCTCCCCCTGATCTGGGTCTATTATTATTCTGCAAAATATCATCAACAGGATGGAGATTTCCTTGGTCAGCTGACTTACTCAGGAAAACTGCCAAGGTCTTTATACTTAATACATTTCCTTGAATGAGTATAGCTTTAATGTACCGCTTCAGCAGGTCCTTGAAGCTGTCTGAGCTTTGGAGATGTCTGTGGAACTGAGCCAGCAGGTCAGATGCCCTGGAGTTAATGTTAACCTGAACTTCCATGGTGCTGCTCATCAACTCTGCCACCTGGATCTTCACTGTACGACACGGCTGAGATGTGGGGGAACAGTGAGATAAGCCTCAATGACAGTCTATATGCATAATGTGGCAGATCTTTTCCATCTTAAGACTTACAATAATGTAGGTATTTTCTGCATCCTTTATACAGATAATCACTAAGATTATTAAGTCATATCGTCTATATCGTCTTATCGTGTTCTATGTGTTCTATGTATATACCTATATATCTTTTTCTTGCATACCCCTTTCTTTTTACACATATATATATATATTCATTTTTATTTTCTCCTATAAAACAAATTTTTAAAAACTCGGCCCTTCAATAACCCCAGATTAAGCAACGATTAGCTAGTCCATACTTGACCTTCTCTCCCGGCTAGCTAAAGAGTCCCATCAACCACCCTCTGGGCTACAATAAGTGGGCACCCTTCTACATCCGGTTCTGGGCACGGAACCCTGACGATCTCTCACAACTGGAATACAACGAAACTCTGCTTGAAATCTACATCGCTACGTCCCATGTATGCCCTATATGGTCCTTCGGTTAATTTCTTGGTGTACCTATTTTTCCAATTGGACCTGGACCTGGGCTACTCGAAAGCCTAATCCATCACAACTGGTCTATTGAGGTCACCAAAGGCAAAAATTTACTTTACTTCATTGAGACGTCTCTTCAAAGCCCTTCTGCTAGCTTGCTAGCCTTGGCCCCAGCCTGCTGGCTTGCTAGCTCTGGTCTGCTAGTTTGCTAGTCCTGGCCTGCTAGCTGTCTGAATCGCCATGTGTCCATCCAACACAATCAGTTACTGGACCTCTATTGATCTCCCAGTTACGCAAGCCTCTCCCCAACATCAATACGCCTTGTTCATCCTGGTTAGTGTTTATTGTCTTATTTCACCGTTGAGCCTATAGCCCTGCTCTACACGCCTTAACCTACCAATTGGATCCACCTCCCACATTTGCGGTGACATCACCTGGTTTAAATGTCTCCAGAGATTACTCAATGCCTTGGTTTACCTCTAATGTACTCAAATCTTACCATACCTCTGTCTGTACATTATGTCCTGAACCTATTCTTTTGCAAAAATCTGCTCCTTTTACTATCTGCTTTGAACACACTAGGTGACCAGTCCTGAAAGCCTTTAGCCGTACCCTTATTTTACTCCTCAATTCCTCTGGTGATGTAGAGGTTAATCCAGGCCCTGTCTGAGATTCCTACTGATTGGAATGCAGCCGCGGTCATCCCCCTCTTCAAAGTGGGAGATACGCTAGATCCAAACTTCACTTCATTGACCTGGCTTTCGACTCAGTCAATCACAACATTCTTATTGGCAGACTCAACAGCCTTGGCTTCTCAAATGACTGCCTCGCCTGGTTTACAAACGACTTCTCTGATAGAGTTCAGTGTGTCAAATCCAAGGGCCTATTGTCGGACCTATGGCGGTCTCAATCTGGGTGCCACAGGGTTCAATTCTCGGGCCGACTCTCTTCTTTGTTTACATCAATGATGATGTTATTGCTGCAGGGGATTCTTTGATCCACCTCTACGCGGACGACACCATTCTGTATACCTATGCCCCTTCTTGGACAATGTGTTGATTATCCTTCAAACGAGTTTTAATGCCATACAACTCTCCTTCCGGGGCTTTCAACTGCTCTTAAATGTAAGTAAAACTAAATGTATGCTCTTCTACCTATTGCTGCATGCACCTGCCCGCCCGTCCAGCATCACTACTCTGGATGGTTACAACTGGTTCCGTATAACTACAAATACCTAGGCATCTAGTTAGACTGTAAACTCTCCTTCCAGACTCACATTAAACATCTCCGATACAAACTTAAATCTAGAATTGGCTTCCTATTTCGCAACATAGCATCCTTCACTTATGATGCCAAACACACAATCGTAAAACTGACCTTCCTATAAATTTTCGACTTTAGCAATGTCATTTACAAAATAGACTCCAATACCCTACTCATCCAATTGAACGCAGTCTATCACAGTGCCATCCGTTTTGTCACCAGTCCCCCTTATACCACCCACCATTGCGAATTATACGCCCTCGATGGCTGGCCGTCTCTTCATACTCGTCGCCCAACCCACTGGCTCCAGGTCATCTACAAGTCTCTGCCAGGTAAAGTACCGTCTTATCTCAGTTTACTGGTCACCATAGCAGCGTCCACTCACAGCACGTAGCCAGCTCCAGCTGGTATATCTCACTGGTTACCCCCAAAACCAATTCCTTCTTTGGCCGCCTCTCATTCCAGTTCTCTGCTGCCAATGACTGGAACAAACTGCAAAACTCACTCAAGATGGAGACATTTACCTCCATCACTAGCTTTAAGCACCAGCTGTGTCAGAGTTGCTCATAGATTTCTGCACCTGTACATAGACCATCTGTAAATAGCCCATCCAATCTACCTCATCCCCATACTTGACCTATTTATTTTCTAATGCTCATTTGCACACCAGCATCTCTTATTGCACTTCATCTTTTGCATATTGTACCACTTCAATGCCTAATTGCTATATTGTAATTACTTTGCTACTATGGCATATTTATTGCCCTACCTCCCTTATCTTACTCCATTTGCACATGCTGTATACTGACTCTTTTACGTTATTATTGATTGTATGTTGTTATTCAATGTGTAACTCTGTGTTGTTGTATGTATCGAACTGCTTTGCTTTATCTTGGCCAGGTCGCAGTTGTAAATGAGAACTTTTTTTCAACTAGCCTATCTGATTAAATAAAGGTATAATCAAAAAATAAAAATAATGCAAGTTTTTTTTGGGATTAAGTTTATATTTACAATGGTTTCTGAACCTACTGCACATTAACATATCTAGGCAAGTTAAGAACTTACCTCGGATGAGTTCTTGTCTAACTTTTCCTTGCTATCTTGGTGTATTTTTCTCAGCAGGTTCTTTATGCGCCGGTCGTAGAACTGGTACCTCCGGTTACTATTCTCATTCAGCTTACGCACCTGGCTCATCAGGAAGTTTGGGATCTGTGAAGAATGGAGTCGTTTTGCGAGTTGACACGGTTTAGTGGTCTGAAGGAATTTTGTTTACCGTGAAAGTTGTGTGACATGAATCTACTACCCATCTCAGCTGCTAATGCGGAATGACATTTAAAAGACAATTAAATGTAGTTTTTTCTGTAAATGCTAGTAGAGCAAGGAGGTCTTAAGTTTACCATCCAGAGAAAGTCCTGGTAGCGTATGAGGAGCCTCATGATGTCAGCAGCCTTCTCAGCCTGTCCCTTCTCCACACCCGGACCCTCATCTGTGAGGCGGGATGGCACAGCCTTGTGGAGGAACAGATTGGGGGCCATGATGGTGGAAACGGCCCACAGGCTCATACGGTTCCTCCTTTCTCTCGAAACCACCTTACTCAGGAACTCCAGCAAATTCTATGAACGTTAAGATTTGGTTGTTGCTGAGACTTCAGTGGTGATATAGAAATTAATATGTTTTGGTGTCTGATATGAACTGTAGATTTTTGCTAATGAAGAAAACCATGTTCATGAATTATTTAATCCATTAAGCAAAGAGCAAGACTTTTTCATATTTCTAATTGGATCAGATACAATGACCCAGTCTTTAAATAGCAGCTAAAATGTGTAACGATGTTATCTACAAACTAAGTTAATGCTTAGCTGGAAAGCTCTTTTGGTAGCAGCATGGTGCATACCTTGATTTCCAGCACCGACCAATTGGAAAATGTATTAATGCAAGTCAGCTTGATGAAAGTGTCTGCTAAATGGCTGATATGGCAGAGTATATAACATAAGAACAGCTCATGACCTTCATTTCAGATGTTTTGTAAATGTGTTGGTTTAAAATGTGCATGAGATTTAAAGTGCATGCTATGTAGTGCTTGTCAACCAAATTAGGTTTTTGTGTAGCGCATAATCAAAGAGTGATATATTATGTTTTTAAGTCAGATTTGCATCAAATAATTATAATTAGTATTTTTTATGTTCTACTGCGTTTATAGTCCTGAGACACTGAATTCATATGGAGTTGACTATTTAAACAGACCCCTAAATAGCTTAATCGGGTATCAATATATGAACATACCTTGAGTGTGTTTCTATTAGGGTCAGGTAGAAGAAGGATGAGAAGGTTCAAGACATGTAGCTTCTGTTTTAGTTCAGGGATATCTAGAGAGGAGAGGACAGAGAATTATCATCCCAATGATATTCCTGCAGAGCATACAGCGGATAAGGTTTAATTGAATGAAACAAAAAGCAACGTTTATTGTAACGAAACAGAAAACTGTCAACAGAAATTAACAGAAACCAATAGTTTGTTCTTGTGGTGATACCACAGCCTCAAGCACCCATTCTGTCTGCAACAGTGTGAATCCTGCCTAATGTCATTTGACTTAACCTCTGATTTTTCTCAATGTCATCCTCTCTCTCTGTTCATCAGCCAAACATACCTTAAAGTAAGGAATAGTATATTGTTTACTGCAAAACAAAGTTGTTGTTTTGTCCTATAACAAAAACAAAACAACGACAAATGGAATGATTGAGCTTGCCAATCGGTTTTTAATACTATCACCAATAACAGATGTTAATTATATTTCTAATATTTTTCATGACTGGTATGCGCCCACACCGGAAAACCAACTTTTTACACATTATACACAAAATGACTTAAGTTTCCAAAGTGTTCCAGTTATTTCGTAACAATTAGTGGGAAACACTGGCCATTTACAATGATCAAATCTGCAAATCATATTGTCGCCTGAATGAAAAATATACTGTCACAACAAGGCTGTATGGGACTCAAGGACAGGTAGCTCAAATGTCACAAGAAACCATGACAGACAAAGAGACAGGGAATTAAGGGGTGATAAGGGGTAAACAACATGAGAAACCTCAAAGAATGAAACAAATTACATAGGACCACAATACCTAGAACATAAAAACACTCAATACAGAAATCTAACAACGGCACGACAGTGGCCATGCCAAGCTGTTACAGTAACCCCCAAAAACCAGCAGACCTTTGGGGGGTGGGACAAAAAGGCGGGGGCAGCGCCTCTGGACAGGTAGCCAGCAGGTGTTCTGCCGCAGGGCATGAACCAGGTTGGGGCTCCGATGTGGGACAGGACACAGGCCCTGGTAGCCTCAAGACAGGCCCCAGTGGTGATGGGGCTATCCCCGTTGCCAAGGCTTTCAGGTATCTTCGATAGCTGCAGTGTCTCGGAACACTTCAATGGTTGCAGTGCCTCTAACCCCTTCAATGGTTGCAGTGTCTCTAACCCCTTCAATGGCTGCTGTGTCTCGGGCCCCTTTGATGGCTATAGTGTCTCTGCCCCTTTGATGGCTGCAGTGTCTCGGGCCCCTATGATGGCTTCAGTGTCTCTGGCCACTTCAATGGCTGCAGTGACTCGGGGCCCTTCGATGGCGGCAGTGTCTCAAGCCCCTTCGATGGCTGCAGTGTCTCAAGTCTCCATCGGTTACTGCGGCTTCTGCCATACCCCACCAAAAAAGATTTGCTGCTGCTGGTGAAAAATCCTCAGCAGTGGCAGCAGCACCGCCGGTTGCTACGGTGTCTGCAAAGGTAACCGCAATAGTGACAGTTGCTGGGGTAACAGCTGCTGTGGTAATCACAGTTGCTGAGCTTGACGCGGCAGTAAACGATGCGGTGTGGCTGTGGGGAGTGCATCAGCAGGAACTGAGTGCTTTGAGAGACGAACCCAGTGCCAAATTCTGGATTGTTGGCCACTGGTTGTAAAAGTCACTGAAGTCTCCCACAATTGTGTATGTGTGCCAAAAGGAGTCCCCCGAAATATATGCAATCAAAAGTGTTCTTAATTAGATTTCTTGACTGGGAGAGTTAAGATAGTGATTCTACTTAGTGAACTACGGATGATGCACATAAAAAAAGAAAACACATCCAGCCCAAAATGGGTAACCCCCCCAATTTGTTTTTAAACAGTCAAGGACTGGATGCTTAACAAGTCAGATGCTGTGAACAACAATGTTTGCGTGAGCATACCTGTGATCAGCATTTAACTATATCTCATGTATGTCATCATTATAGAACAATATGTGTTAATCATTTCAAAAGGTGGGCGCTATTATGGTACAAAAAACATAGTAAAATGGCCATATGTAGTGTAAAGATGATGTAAAGTCTAAGAAGATATTAACATATTGGACATTTTACTAAATACTAATAATTTTTTTTCATTATTCATTTGCAGGTGTTATAATAGTAATTTTGTGGTTGTTTATGCAAACAATGCATAGAATCTGTTAGTTTATATCTAAACTATTCACCACACAGAACACACCCTGTGCAAATCTATTATGCAATTCTGTAAGGCCACCATAGTGTTCCATTGGAAATAGCTTAGTGTTCCATTAGGTATGCTACATTTACAGTACATACTTACGTCATGCAATAAAATGCAAATGAATTACTTAAAAATCATACAATGTGATTTTCTGAATTTCTTTTTTGATTCAGTCTCTCACAGTTGAAGTGTACCTATGATAAAAATTACAGACCTCTACATGCTTTGTAAGTAGGAAAACCTGCAAAATCGGCAGTGTATCAAATACTTGTTCTCCCCACTGTAAGTAGATAGAGTGCAATGAGGACTAACTGATGAATTACCATGTGTTGATGGATACTGAGTTGATGTAACTGAGATTCCATGATAGGAATAAGGGTAGATTGTTATTTTTTGCTTGGGCCAACTCACCCCTGACAGCGCTGAATGTGTTCAGATGCTCTACGGTGAGCAGTGGAGAGGGGAGTTCTCTGATGAACTTCTTCAGAAGAGCTGCAGCGTCATTCGGACTGACTTCTTCCCAACTGAACCCTCCGGAGTAGAAGTTCTGCTCCAGATCCTGCTGTAGCTTCTGATAAAACCATGGGACATCACAGACAAGATTCAGTGAACAGTGGCTATATTTCTCTGAGCTTATTACTCTTCCTACTACATAAACCATGTGCATTTCCAAAGGTAGTCTAGCTAATAACAATGAGTGACCATTTGAGGGTGATATGGCTAATGCAATCATTTGGGCACCCTGTGAATTAGGTTGAAACTCACAATTCAGTAGCTGAATATCAACCCAAATTGAAGTAATGAAAAGCTCTCTTCGGGTTGAAACTCCCATTTATTAGACCCATTTAGATTAAACATAGTAGGCATAAGAGTAACAATGTGTGGTATGGGATAAACAATGTTAAGCAATGATATAATGTTAAGCAACTAAATATCATGTAATAATATAGATAATGCATTAGATGGCACTGGGGATGGCAGCCTCTGTGTTTTGGTGCACATTGTCAGTTTTCTGTTGCAATACCAGGAGCTCTTTCACCAGAGATGAGCTCATAAACATCAGAGGAACAACTCCAGCAGATTTATTTCCTACGTTCTTGCTAACATCAGTTGAATTACTGGACATTCTAGTTAAAGGTGCCCTCACCTTTGTTCATGCAGTAAAACGCAGAAGGAGAGGGAAATGTGCCGGTGCGCTTGTACGCCTCGGCAAACGCGGACATCGCTCACCTTTACCTGGAATAAATCTCTAATGTGCGTTCGCTGTGCAACAAACAGGATGAACTTCAGCTACTGGCAGGAAAGGACAGAGACTTTTACTCGTCTTCAGTTTTGTGTTTCACAGAGAAATGGCTGTGAGCATTGATACCGGAGTCTGCGCTGCAGCTGGCTTCCAACTTTTTAGAGCGGAACGCGACACAGAAGTTTCTGGTAAAACGAAGGGAGTAGGTATCCGTTTTTACATTGACATGCACTGATCTGGAATCATTCTATATAAACTGTAGACCTTTCTACTCCCCTTGTGATTTTGCTTCTGGTCAGTGTTTACATTCCACCGCAGGCCAATGTGTAGGAAGCACCAGCGCATGCTCACCGACCAGATACTGAGTGAGGAGCGGACAAACCCAGACTTGTTATTGTCCTCTGGGACTTTACAAGGGAAATCGCAGCCACAAAGGCCCAAAATACAGACAATGAATTAAATGCCAGACCAGAGAGTAGAATATTCTAAATCATTGTCATCCTACAGTCAGCAGTGCCTATCATGCTGTCCCTCGCCCAGCACTGGGTCACTCTGACCACGTCATTGTCCACCTGATTCCTTTATACAGACAGAAACTTAAGCTTGGTACATTTGTTGTGAGGACATCAAAGCAGTGGAGCAGTGAGGCTGTGGAGGATATTCGGGTATGCTTAGACTCTACTCACTGTGATGTTTTCACGATTGCTTCTAACAGTCTGGATGAGTTCACAGAGTCTGTGACATCATCAGGATTGCTGTATTCCATCACGCATCAGGGTGAGTTATAACAATGACAAACCCTGGTTCACAGCTAAACTCAGACAGCTAAGAATGGAAAAAGCAGAAGACTTTCAAAAGTGGGGATTTAAAGAGTCAAAATACAGTTTTCGCAATGCCGTTAAACAGGCTAAGCAACTGTACTCTGAGAGATTAAGACAACAATGCTCAGCTAACGACTCTGTTTCTGTCTGGAGGGGCCTTAGACACATCACCAACTACAAGCCTAAAGCCCCCCATTCCATTAACCACTCTCGCCAGGCCAACAACCTGAATGAGGTCTACTGTTGTTTTGAAAGACAATGGGAAAGTCCTGACGCCATCCCCCGTGACTCGACCCCCAAGCTCCAGCCCATCTCCCCCACCTCAGCAGGGGTATGAGGCACTCCCAAACCTCCTACCCCAGTGGCCCCCTCCCCTCCTACCACAACAACGATGCTTTCTGTCCTGGGGAGGGACGTTAACAGACAGAACCCCCGCAAAGCAGCTAGGCCAGACGCTGTCTCGCAATCCCCCCTGAAGCATTGTGCTGATCAGCTGTCTCCTATGTTCACAGACATTGTTAACACCTCACTGGAGACATGCACTGGAGACATGTCCGCCTGCTTCAAGACCTCCACCATCATTCCCGCCCCCCAGGATCACAGGACTTAATGACTAATGACTGTGGTCATGAAGTCATTTGAGCGCCTTGTCCTGTCTCACCAAGACTGACCCTCTCCTGGACCCCCTGCATTTTGCCTACAGAGCCAACAGGTCTGTAGACGATGAAATTAACATGGCCCTTCAATTCATCCTCCAGCACCTGGACTCCTCAGGAACCTATGCCAGGATCCTGTTTCTGGACTGTTTTCTGCTTGTAATACAATCATTCCAGCTCTGATGCAGGTTAAACTCTTCCAGCTGCAAGTGCCTGAATCTACCTGCAGGTGAATCACTGACATCCTGTCTGACAGGAGGCAGTGCATGAAGCTGGGGAAGCATATCCATTACAAGCTCCTCCATCAGTGGCTGTTGCCACTGCCAAGGACAAGAGCAGACTGCAGTGTGTCATTCGATCTGCTGAGAAGGTGATTGGCTGCAATCTGCCAACCCTCAAGGACCTGTACACCACCAGGACCTTGAGGCGCGCTGGGAAGATTGTGGCTGATCCCTCCCACCCTGGACACAAACTGTTTCAGACACTCCCATCCAGCAGGAGGCTACGGTATATAAGGACCAATACCTCAAGCCACATGAACAGTTTCTTCCCATCAGCAGCTGGCCTCATCAACAAGGCCAGACAACACCCACTGCCCCATAACTTAATTCTACTTAATGCATTGCATTAATGCACTTCTCTGGACTTCCTTCTTGCACATTGCACTTTTTATATTTAATGTTTCACTTTTATATTTTACCTACAGTGGGGCAAAAAAGTATTTAGTCAGCCACCAATTGTGCAAGTTCTCCCACTGAAAAAAAAGAAAGAGGCCTGCAATTTATCACAGGTACACATCAACTATGACAGACAAAATGAGAAAGAAAATCCAGAAAATCACATTGTAGGATTTTTAATGAATTTATTTGCAAACTATGGTGGAAAATAAGTATTTGGTCACCTACAAACAAGCAAGATTTCTGGCTCTCACAGACCTGTAACTTCTCCTTTAAGAAGCTTCTCTGTCCTCCACTGGTTACCTGTATTAATGGCACCTGTTTGAACTTGTTATCAGTATAAAAGACACCTGTCCACAACCTCAAACAGTCATACTCCAAACTCCACAATGGACAAGACCAAAGAGATGTCAAAGGACACCAGAAACAAAATTGTAGACCTGCACCAGGCTGGGAAGACTAAATCTGCAATAGGTAAGCAGCTTGGTGTGAAGAAATCAACTGTGGGAGCAATTATTAGAAAATGGAAGACATACACGACCACTGATAATCTCCCTCGATCTGGGGCTCCACGCAAGATCTCACCCCGTGGGGTCAAAATGATCACAAGAACGGTGAGCAAAAATCCCAGAACCACACGGGGGGACCTAGTGAATGACCTGCAGAGAGCTGGGACCAAAGTAACAAAGCCTACCATCAGTAACACACTACACCGCCAGGGACTCAAATCCTGCAGTGCCAGACTTGTCCCCCTGCTGAAGCCAGTACATGTCCAGGCCGTCTGAAGTTTGCTAGAGAGCATTTGGATGATCCAGAAGAAGATTGGGAGAATGTCATAAGGTCAGATGAAACCAAAATAGAACTTTTTTGGTACAAACTCAACTCGTCGTGTTTGGAGGACAAAGAATGCTGAGTTGCATCCAAAGAACACCATACCTACTGTGAAGCATGGGCGTGGAAACATCATGCTTTGGGGCTGTTTTTCTGCAAAGGGACCAGGACAACTGATCCGTGTAAAGGACAAAATGAATGGGGCCATGTATCGTGAGATTTTGAGTGAAAACCTCTTTCAGCTAGGGCATTGAAGATGAAATGTGGCTGGGTCTTTCAGCATGACAATGATCTCAAACACACCGCCCAGGCAACAAAGGAGTGGCTTCGTAAGAAGCATTTCAGGGTCCTGGAGTGGCCTAGCCCGTCTCCAGATCTCAACCCCATAGAAAATCTTTGGAGGGAGTTGAAAGTCTGTGTTGCCCAGCAACAGCCCCAAAACATCACTGCTCTAGAGGACATCTGCAAAATACCAGCAACAGTGTGTGACAACCTTGTGAAGACTTACAGAAAATGTTGACCTCTGTCATTGCCAACAAAGGGTGAGATAAACTTTTGTTATTAACCAATAACCTATTCTCCACCATAATTTGCAATTCAATTCATAAAAAAATCCTACAATGTGATTTTCTGGATTTCTTTTTCTCATTTTGTCTGTCATAGTTGAAGTGTACATATGATGAAAATTACAAGCCTCTCATCTTTTTTAGTGGGAGAACTTGCACAATTGGTGGCTGACTAAATACTGTTTTGCCCCACTGTAATACCGCTTACTGTGTTTTCTGTCATTCTCCACAGCACCAAATCAAATTCATTGTATGGATAAACCTACTTTGTAATAAAGTTGATTCTGATTCATGTGATAACCAAATATCATGTGTTAATCGTCATGTGATGATCAAATCTCACCTTGATTCTGGACTGAGAGCCAGGAACCCGCAGAATGCCTTCTGAGTCAACTCCTTTCTTTTCCAGGAAAGAAAGCAGCTAGAGGAGAGACAAAAAGAGACATAAACCTTAGAACACCAATATGGGAAAAATATATTGAAATACATCTCCTGTATTCCAAATGTATTCCAAAACACAGTAAATTCCAGTCCAATTGGACTATGTGCATTGAAATCAATTTCAAAATGCATAAAAAATTGTCAGCACATTGGTTGTACTACACATCTGTATGAAAGAAATTACTGTACGTATCCTGAAAGTGTCCGAAATATATATTCAATAAATATTTAATATTTTATTGTTTTCTGGAAAAGCTCCAGTCACATGTGTTGCTCATGTATAATTTTGAATATAGGTACTAGAAATGGATGTAGATGTTTATCTTACCCCCTGGAGGATGAGAGGAGTGCTGGCATTAGGCTTGACCTTCTGATCATGCTCCAGTAATGTGGCCAGGGGAACCCCAAACAGGGCGCTCTCTGTGAATTTTAGAGATTGTGGGGGGTTAGCACAGCAGTCATTCACATCTCCTGGGGATTGTGTTTTTTAGCAGTGAAAGGAGAGACATGTGTTATGTGTGCGTTTTGTGTTATGGGGAGTTCTAATACCCGATATCTTCCTCTTGGGGGTTTTGTGCCTCTTCATGTCAAGCTCCAGAAGGTCACAGAGTGCTGTCATGTCAATGAGGGCCAGCTGACGAATCTTCTTCATATCCTGGTTGGACAGGTCCTGGGTACGAGTCACACCCAGACGACACTGGGGGCAAATTACCCTCTGTATGGAGGGGGGGGGGCAGACAGAAACCATACATGTTTTCTGAGTGCAATGCCTATAAAGATGTGAAATTGCTAAGATAAAAAGGACTTGAATCAAATACATTTGCTTAAATATATATGTTATGACATTTATATTCAGAACATGTGTTCTCAGAAAGATTAAACATTACAGTTTCAAAAAGCATATTCTTAAAACGTTTCAATCTCTCTTGGTACAATACATACACAAAATCATACTTTTATTCTGTGCTCCTAACACTGTTATATAATATACTGTACATGAGGAATAATCAGAGTTGGCAAAGAGTGTGGTTTTGTGTTGTTCAGTTGGTAAAGGATGATGCTTGCAATGCCTGGGCTTGTAGGTTACATTTTCACAAAGGACAAGCAAGAAACAAAAAGGCATGCACTCACTGAAGTAATTCCTGCTGGATTTGAGCATTTACGAACAAAGCAAAGAGCAATAAAGTTGCCTCTAGAAATCAATAGTTTTGTCATTCACCACCCTGATGTTTACGTAGGCTTCATTAAAGTGAATGCTGATCCTAGATTTGTGACAAGGGGCAATCTATGCCCGTAACACAAAGAGAAAAGGGTTGGAGGAGAGAGAATGAGAGACCTACAGGCAGTGTACCATCCTCCTTCCTCTTCCGGCCATTGTTCTGAATCTGAGGCAACTTGGCCTGTTTTAACAAAATGGCTGCTTGTTCACAGTAAGCCATGTCTGTGATGAATATCTCCTCATTAAGAGCTCCTCCTTGCTGCTGGTCCTCTGACAAAGACAAAAAAAACGTGTCATATATGTTCTCTGCCATTTTAATTTTTGTCGAAAGGGTGTGACTTCTAGGCACAAAAGGTTATCAAGAGGGACTAATCAATTATTACAAATTATACAATTACAACAATGTATAACTCATTTGAATACTTCACATAGACATAGCCTCAAAGTATGCTGGAACAGATGCGGTGATTACATGAAAACATCAGAGATCTCTTTCCGTTTCGATGAGTTTGCCTTATAGCTTTTCAAATGAAATTATTTCATGTGGTAAAACACAAGTAAATGTCCTCTTGGTTCATGCTGAACTAAAAAGATCTTAACCCTCTTAAGATTAACTTAATATTTAGGTATAAGTGTATAAGTATAAACTGTACTGTATTTGACCAGAAATGTGGAGCTAGTTAGTACCTTGTTGTGGGATATTGTGGATTGTTTCCATGCTGTCCTCTGATATAGATGCTATAGCTCCTACAGGCTCAGACTCTGGTAGAGGTGTCTGCATGTGAAGAAGAATTCAATCAGGTCAATGACAAGCTACAGAAACAGTTGATGGTGGTGGAAAAGGGATGGATGTGGCCAACAGCTATAGAAGGGAAATCTGAGAGTGAATAACAAATAAAAGGCATTATGCCAATCCACTATCAACTGGGGTCCTAGCTGTCTTTTTGCATAATTACTCTGTCAGGGGATTTGGAACAGAAAAAGAGAACAGGTATTCTCTAGTGTTAAAGAACTGATATTATCAAAGAAAGAGCAGTTGTACTCCTATGTTGGGGCTACGGTAAGACACAATGAACAAAGAATGGCCTTTGTACACAATTTCCTTTTAGTCGGATAGGTCACCTGTCTTTCCTAATAGAGACAGTTACAACACCTTCCACCCTACTGAGAATAGACGCCAGAAAAATGAATGAACAAGACTAATTAACACAGCTCTTCTTCTCTGTAAACCTTTCCTTGAATGTCAACCTGACAGAGCAGTGGCTTGCTTGAGGTAAAACCAAAAAGAATAAAACAATTTTTAAAAAGAATAGTTATTTGCTTACAAACAAAGTATGTATGTGATTATTGGGTCTTGTTTCAGCTGTGACTGTCCCTGTATAGGAAATGCATCCTGTTTTTACAGGAAATAGAAGGGCTACATGTTTCACCAGAGACAGTAAAAAAAAGCAAATCTCAGTGCCAACAGCGAATAAGTGGTTGGTCTGACCTGCGCAATAGAGGGGGATGAGTTGAAGACGTCCCTGACGTCACGTGGAGCCGGCTTGCTCCTTTTCCTTAGGGACAGTGTGTAGGAGTCTAGCCTCCTCTGGACCGCGGCAGCCTGCGTGCGGGTCAGAGTGGACAGCAGGATAGCCTGGTCAACATCCTGGTCCTCACTGTCCGCGCCTCTATCTTGGTCCGGTCTCTGCTTCTGCTGTCTTATCAGAGTGGAAAGACCTGCATCCTGCAGCCACTGCTTCTCCTGCTCCCCCTCTGGAACTCGCAGTAGAGGGTTATGAATATACACATACACTGTTTAAGTCTTGGATCTGAACCATCCACTTAAACCACACATTACATGCACTCCTGTTCAAACGTTTGGAGTCACTTACACATTTCCTAGTTTTCGAAAGGTTACTTTTCTATTTCGGGACAATTGCTATTTAAATAATCTAACCTTGTCAACATTTCCTATTCCTTTTGGAATATGTTTTATTTATTATCATTTCATGCATGTTTTCATGAAAAACAAGAACATTTCTAAGTTACCTCAAACTTTCAAAACAGTAGTGTGCATGGGGGTTTCAAGTTATAATACATATTTGATTCAATTAAATTCTTATCTACACACAACACACTAGGAAGTAATTAATATGAATACACTTAATATGAATTTTAACTATTACAAAATATAATCCACACTACACAGGCTGGAAATATTAGCTGTCTTTGCACTGCATCTAAAATGGAATACTTGCTTGCATGCATTAATGCAAACGTCTGTGCATGTAAATGTGCAATTCAGACCTTGATACTGTCAGTGTAATGTTCATTGAGTAGCTGGCATAGATGGTTTGACGCGACACGTTAACTAACCAGTTTTCTCTTTTTAGAACAGGACAGCACAACAGACACACACATGTAATTTTCTGACTGACACCATTCCTATATTTCGGTGTTTACCTTCAGAGTGCCTGGAGTCTCGTCTGGCGCTGTCAGTATCAAGGTCAGTGTATCCGCTGCACTGGCTGCGGATGGTCTCCACCTCGCTCCAGAAGGAGTCCAGACACAGTTTGTCAGGGTGCTGCTGCTGTGGTTGTTCCTGCTGGGCCGATGTACTGTCGTCCTGTGTATGTACAGCTGCAGCTTGGTCCTGGTAGCTTGGCCCGGCCCAGGGCTTGCCGTTCATCTCGGTGGAACTCGGGCTCCTGACAACCACACAGACAAAGGATAAAATGGGATATTTTTTTTACATAAACAGAGAAGAGGGAGACAGAGAGAGATCCACATTGCGAAGAGATGGAGACAAAAGCTGGAGGAGGGACCCAAGGAGGGAGGGCCAGAGGGAGAGAGGGAAAGCATGGACCGGACACAAAGACTCAGGTTTCCATTGTTCTAAATAATACTGGCCAGTGGGTGTGATAAATTGTGTAACCACTAGATGTCCCTGTAGAATAGAGTTTCAACCACGCTTCTCTTGTCATGGTATACATTCTGGTGACAACTAAAAACATTAATAAATGAGTGGCTGTTAAGTGGTGAGAGGGCATTTTCCTAGCATGGTTTGCGTCCCCTTGTTGCCTTAGAGGAACAGGTCCCTACAAGTCTTTACAGAGTGATCACCTATATTCAACAGATTTTGGACCGGCGTGTTTGACAGCGCTTTCCACCACCATCATCCAAACACCAAATTAAGGGAATACCTTTAGGAAGAATGGTGTACTATCTATCCGGTAGAGTTCCTGAGACTCGTTGAATCTCTGCCAAGGCATATAGAAGCTGTTCTGGTGGCTTTTGGTTGGCCAACATCTTACTGAGACTTTTTCCTTTAATTTTTCACCCATCAGTATATATTAAAATCTGAGGGCATCCTCCACTGATTGAGATTGTAAAATGTCTATTGATTGCATTTATTCTGAGCATGGTAGTAATTAATGCCATGACAAGTCCAAAATTATATATAAAATCTATTAGTAATCTAGGGATTCAGATTATTTTTTATATATTTATATTAATAATAGTGCTAGAATTTCCAGTATAATCTTCATATTTACAATGTAGCTGACAAGTAATTATTACTAGTCTGCCAATGCACAGGGCCACAGGCAACTTCATAATGACTCCACAGAATGACATTACTGTCAACTAGAAATAAAGTGTTTACTTACCCAATCTGAGTGGAATGTCAGATCTTTAAAACTGACTTGACCAGTCAGCAAAGAAAAATCTCTGAGATTCCTATGCCCATGAGATCATGTGTGTATGTTTGTTAAAGATTTATTTTTGTCTTTCATATCAATTTCCAGCCAAAGACTAGGCAAATAGGTCCAGATACCAAAAAGGTTTTGTTTCTTCTCATGATATCCAACTCTTGATACCATCAAAATCAGGCCTTTGACATGCTAAACCTCTAATTATGCCGCCTATACAGCAAGGCCACAAGGGAGGATTGACTGGTGTTGGTAGTTTCTGTAAACCGGTTTAAAAAGCTGTTTAAAAAGCTTCTTAGAATAAGGTTGAAATAGAAAGATAATCCCAGGCTTGATATACAAATAAAGGCTCACAGTTCTTACAAAAAAGGTTATTTCAGAAGATGTCACAAGTATAAAGTCAAAACCATTTCCAAAACAAATTCAGTTTGTAAATAAAATGTGGTTTAGGCGACTTCCTCAGGTTGAGAACTGTATATTTTTACCTGGCTGACTTAAATATTTAATCAGCCAACCATTTGTTTACTTTTCAGATTCTCCAATTATTAGGCCACCAAATAAAGCTGTTGAGAGTAAATGTGTCCTGTGAAGTGGGTACATATAGTCTATGTACAATTATAAGCCCCACATTGCTCTGGAAGTAACACAAAATAACATATACATCATGGTATACCCAAAATCATAATCTCACAAAATGACTATGCCTTCACTGAGTAGGCCACAGCTCAGCTCAGTCTAATGGACAAACATACCTGTCGGTAACATGGCCGCTTGATTTGGATTGCAGACCCCTGACGGGGCTAAGAATCAGTCGAAGCTTGAGTCTGCTCAGCCGTGAGGGAGGTAAAAACCTCCTGCTGGTGGTGTTGGTGATAGGAGCAAACCTGCACACAGGCTCCTCTCTCCCTCCCATGTCCTCCCGCTTGACAAAATGTAACCAACAGTGGAATCAACCTTCTTTTACCATTCTAGATAGTACTTCAGCAATAAATCTTTCCTCCCCAACTTTAGTCACAAATTAGTCAGTATTCCAGGGCTTCTGCTGGCTGAGTTATGCGGATTGGACTGAAGGAGAAATGTGTGAGTAGTGGAGGCTATGCTTCCACACTACATCAGTCATCAACACCTAGCTAGCTGTCCCCTCCCTATTAAGACGTGCTTGTTCTGATTCCTGTAACACCACTTATATAGGCACCACCGCCCTACATATACATCCCCGCCCACACCCACACAAACAAATTCCCACTTCCCCCAACACAAAAACTCAACTCCACCTCATCATCACAAACTCATAACTCCACCTAATAGTTAATGAGTTATTGACCTAATATTCTATTTGCTAACAGCTTTAATGTGCATTTCAACTAGGACGTTTTTCGATATTAAAAACAGGCAATCTTAGTATCATATATTATTTTGTTGTGGAGTTATAAGCCATCCAAAACACCCAGGGAAGTTGCTAGCTACCCAGGTTGAGGTTGACTGTTACAGGTTCGCTGCTATTTAATGAATACAGAAAATAACAGAAAATTAAGCAATAATAGCCTACAGTCCTATCATAGCCCAAATCATATGCACAGCTTTGCGCTATAATAAGGGTTTGTTACTTTTTCAAAATCTCTGCAAAGCTCAAGCTATCAGTGCATTCCAGGGAAATGAGGACACACACAGCATTATTTAGATAGGTGCACATTGGATTTTTGGCTCTGTGTGACACTGGTCACAGAGCCACATAGCTATGTCACAATGGAATGCCAGACTATCACGTTTCTGTGTCTGTATTAAAAAAAAACAATATTATAAAGTGTAGCATTTCAGCAGGAAAGTGAACAGTGGAGGAAAACATTATTTGATCCCCTGCTGATTTTGTACGTTTGCCCACTGACAAAGAAATTATCAGTATATCATTTTAATAGTAGGTTTATTAGAACAGTGAGAGACAGAATAACAAAAAAAGAATGGAGACTGGCTAAGCCATTCAAGAACCTTAATGTGATTCTTCTTGAGCACTCCACTGTATATGTGAGTATGTGTGATTTCTGTGCGAAAGAGTTAACAAAACTAGATAGATCTCATATTCGTTTTCCCCCAACGCATACAGTTCAATCATTTTCTATTCTACAGATTCCCAACACATTTTAAAATGTTGACAATAGCATCTGTGTTTTTGCCTGAAATGCTACAAATTTCTTTAAGCATTTAATAGAGAAAAATTTTAGATCCTCTTTAATGTCTTGGAATTAGATTTTCAATCACATGATTGTGTGTATTCAATACTACTAATAACGAAATTAACACCATAAAAACATTCAACCCCATAGGCAATGAGGAAGGTAGGCAGTACTGATCACCCACAGAACAAAACAGAGTGAGGAACCTGAAGATTAATTAAACAAGAATTTGGAAATTGTGATTGGAGCGTCAGCTGGTATGTTGCTATCAAATGACCACTCAGATTTATTGTCAAATCTGGCTACGCTAATTCACAAGCCAACAAGAAAGAAAAACTGCCAGCCCTCTGGTAGTAGTGACTGTGATGAGCCAGGGAGAGGGCTTGAACCAGTCTAGATAACTAGTAGCAGGTAGACAAATGTTTTGAGTAAAATACCACAAGAACATCCACCACATTCTTGCCAAGTGTAATGAAATATATTCAGTGGGGGTAAACATGGATTTGCACTTCATCCTGCAACACCTTGATAACCTAATTGAATTGCTCACAAGAACAGTATAGGGCAATAACATAGTATAACAAACAAGCTGATTTTTGTACCTATCTTATTCTCAACCAAAATTAATTGCCAGATTTGATACCCAGTCTACTGCGTGACAATTTGCATCTGACAGTAACTTACGTGGTCCCAGTAAATAATTTCCAAAGACAGCAAGTATAGAAAGATTTCAAACACAAACGTGGGAACAGACTATTTGTGCGGACCATCGTGGCAATAACTGTTTAACAAATTAACTAACCTAATAACACTGTTGCCCCAAAGGTTGCTAACGTCGATAGCAGCTGTAGCCTCTGTGTGAGTTGAATGGACCGGCTCAGAACATTACCAAAAACTAAAATGAAATTACAAATTATGAGAATTTAAATATTTTGAAATATGAGATTATGAGGTCTAACTTTAAGCTAATTTACTTCACAATTAAATTGTGTATGGATTTGCCTTTCGTATAGCGGTCACTTTTGTTAATCACGTACCCGTCAAGAGTCAAGAGAGCGAGAGCAATTCAATGTGTTTATTGAAAAGTATGGCAGTACTTGTAGCCTCGTTGGTCAACTCATTCTCCCTCGAGGAGTTTAAGTGTGATGTTCTTTTCATTTTTTAAATTCTATAGCCTTAGTTGAAATAATCGATTTTGTAGACTATTCTAATAATAAGACCTTCAGTACAAACACATTCTTGTATTCTTCAAATAGATTAATACTAGTAAATTCTGTAATTAATTCTTTATTAGAAGTATATTGTTTATTATATAGTTGGATAACAACACAGTAGTGTTGGATTATGGTAATGAGAAACACAACGCTTAAGTGCTGACTAACTCTGAATAAAGGACAATAGATAGCACAAATTGCTGGGCCCATTACTGATGGGCCCCACACACCCAACCCACACATCCTGTCCATACCTCCTGATAGGAGTTGTCCATGTGACTGTCATTGACTCAGTGAATAGACCCATGGACCATGGAATATACCATTGTGAGATAGCAGGTATTTTCCTGCAGTTGATTTTTACTACTATTTGGGGCCACAGACATGTGTGTGTAGCCAGGAACTCAAGAAGGGAACATCTCCCATGTATGGGATCCAGGAATCAAAGATACTGGCGATACCTGGAACTGACTTGAGCTTGTATAATTATTGAATAAGAGTTCTAAATGTTTATTTCCAAAAATGTATCGTACCTGAACATTGAAGAAGGAAGGAACTTATCAAAGAAACCTGATCACTTTCCTTGTTTATGGCCAGGCATGTCAAATTGTAAATAATTTGAAAAGCACTTTGATAACCAGTTTTAACAGGCATTCAAGGAAATGCGCTGTTTTGTTTTGTCCTCGTTTGATGTAAACCTATATCGGACGCATCAACTGTGTCAACAATGTCTGTCTATTCAGTAAGGCACATAGGTCTTTCCACCAATGTGTGGAATGTGTGTAATCGATCTGGGAGCCTTTTTTACCAATCCGAAAACTTTGGATAGGATTTAAACCTTTGCTTAACATTTAGTTTGAATTAAGTTGAAAGAATAACATATCATGACAGGTTGTAAACGTGTGAGAACTTTAACTTTTAAATATAAAATATTGCATTTGGCCGTTATATATGACTTAAGTAAGCGTAGAGAACTAAAGTTTTCCCAGATTGTTATGCCCCAAGTGACAGAGCAGCTCTGATGTCAATAGAACCACAGGCATGGTCATTTTTGCATAAAAGTTGTAGTTTACGGGTGGCCTGAACGACTCCATTTTAAACTAAATAATTTTTACTAAATGAGAATTCCCCTACAGTTTATGAGGTTAATCAAGACATTATGTTTGGGTTTCTCATGAGGTTGTCGGGCCATAGCCTTTAAAAATGCAAATTCTTGGTGCTGTAGATATGCTAATACAAATCTGAGCGGGAGTTTGTCTCCCTTCTAATTTAGTCAAACAGCTTTTCTCCTAGAGGGAAAACCAATGATTAAATTAGGTATGTGCCACACAAACCCTCAGGAGTTTATAAATACATGATGGCCAATTTCATTGACCTGTGAGAAGGTACTGAAGTGAAATCCAATGTAAGAGATCACATTTCCATTGACATAATGAAGTGAAAACTGGAGGGAATGAATTATATGATAATTCATTATGATTTAAACATTTGAGCTCAGAGCTCATAATGAATCTTATGGGTACTTATGAAAAGTAAAGTTTTTCCTGTTGGCAAAGTTATAACGGAGCATTAGCATATGTTATGTTTTACAGACAACATTCACAGGATTTGTTTTAATTAATTTGGAAATTGTTTAGTTGCAAGGTCTCACATTTTATTTGTATACAACACTTTAACAGGTCTGTTCTCAATCATCCTGACCACTCACATGGCAGAACGATGCCAGAGTCAGATCACTTGGATCTACATTCATATTACAGATGAACTACGGACAGGGAGATGAGAGAAGCAGAAAATACAAACAGATTTGTGTTTACAGGCTCATAGTCGTCCAAACGATTTCTCATGTGTGCTTCACACACTACAGGACATGTGTGTGTAAAATGCAATCCATAAAATGTGTTGTATGTATTTGTAAACCTTGTTATTTGTGGGATTGAATGTCTATTTTTTGCGTTCACAAATCGCAAATGTACATATGTATTGTCAATCTCATACAGATTTAAAATTCACGCACATATTTTCAATGTGTTTCCACAAATAATATTGAGACAAATCTAACTCCATAGCTTTTAGAATTAGTCCTTTCCACGGCCTCCAGGTGTCTGTGGGCTCATCGGGAAAGGACCTGGTTGAGGACAAGCCTGGGGTGTAGGAGAACGCTTTCAAGGGCTTGCCTTTCCCCCAGGCCTGCCCCACTCTTCCCAGACTCTTGACAGACTTTTCCTGCCTCAGAGAGGGAGCGGCTTTGCGGTTAGGAAGTGAAAAACTGTGGGGAGCTCTGACCCCGAATTGTGGTTGCTGTGCAACCAAAACAATAGAAAGCTAATCCTCCAAAAATGTGCGTCACCACAGAACAATAATATAATAATAATAAAAGTTAATAATAGCTTTGGAACATTTACAATTTGTAGCAGGACAATATTTAAAATAATGTTAATTATTACGTAGGTCTATACCTGAGGAACCTCATATGTATTTGCAGCTTGCTACTGGCTATCTAAATTAAGTTGCAGTTGTCACAATGTGCATTTAAATATGCCCATTTGAAACCTCAAAGTGCAAGCAGCAACTGAGTTGATGCGCAGTGGCACAGTGAACTTGGGAATAAGTGTGACATATGCATTCAGAATTATAGTGCAATTAGTATGCATAACATAAGTCAAGATAATTCATATTCAATTTCTGATTAGTCAAAAAGCTTATTCATCAATATTGTAACAGGTTCATTGTGTTATTTGACACTTTTCAGATTCAATTACCAAAATGGCTTTCCATAATGAGGGATTTTATCTCTGCATATCAAATATTATTTTGATAACCTACCTGTCTCCTTTTCTGAGAAACAAGTTGCTCTCTCTAAATTGGTATAGACTGGTTACAAATAATTGCTCTGTCTAATTAAATGCAAAGATTATTGAGAAAATTATTTCACATGCTGATACTGTCATTAATATTATAGTGTAAATACGTTTTGTTGCAACCTAGCTACTTGCTACTTGTTAACTTTGGACTAGCATGAAAAGCAGACAATATTATCAACGTCTATTGTTGTCAAATAATTGCATAATTTCACAATGTACAGTATGTAAGCAATGTTTGGTGTTGGGTGGATTATCTCATTAACCATTAGGCCTGCCTTGCCAAATAGAAATATTAGTAACATAATAATGGCCCATTACATTTCTTAAGTCCTTTGCAGAAAATACAATGTTGATACCCATCAGCCTGAGTTACAAAATCATTTCAAATGCCTGGAGCACAACCCCAAACCACAGTCAGACCAAGAAAGTACCTATAGTGTCTATGCGTCCTTGAACTTTTTCACATTTTGTTGTATTGGTACTTCGGAACGCATTTACAATTTTTCCCACATTAATCTACACACCATACTATTACTATTAATTAAATGGACTATTAATTTAAACAAAAATTATATGCTAAAATATAGAAAACTTTATATCAGTCATCGGAAAAGACTCCCCCTCTCTTGTAAAAGAAACCAACATTAGCTCAGGTGTTACCAACAACCTTTATTCCAGTATAAACTGCTTTATACGTTTATCTGGTTTCCCTCTGTTGGGTTGTGACATGCAAAACAACCAATCAACTGTCAGCCCTAGGGAGCTTTTAAAAGAAAGAAAAGGCTAATTGTATGGGTATGAAAAGAGGCTTTTTCAAAGGCTATGTATACCCCTATTCTAATAAACCGCTATTTTAATTGTACCTCCTCACGTTACGCAACTCTACACGTTCCATCATCTTGTTGGACATCTCATTGCTCACATTTGATGTTTTCCCTTGCAACGCACCAGGGAAAAAATATTATTGCAATACCCATTTTATTACAATGTCACCTGGCAGGTAATTTGCCAATTTAGCAGACATCACAAACATTCTAGAAATGTATTGAATGTACATGTATGTTTGACAGATTTGGGAAATTTAGTAGATCATTTTGCATGTGATGGCTCACACAACATCATCATATTTAATTTAATTTGAGGTGTTTTCAAAGTGATAATGTTTGCTGTAATAAAGTGCCTATTAAATGCATCAGGAATTGTATTATAGTGATAGTACAGTCTCCATTTTGTGTGGCACATACCTAATTAAACTGTTTTGATAAAGTAGTGTATATGTACTGTTCTTCAATGCTTTTCAGATTTTGTCTGGATTCCCATTCTAATGTTGTAAATTAATTCCACAGTAGTCTGAATAAGCTTTCGAATACGCTTTGTACACATCCTTCTCAGCTATCAAAAAGCTAGCCAGTCAGAACCTGAAGCTGTTCTATCATTAGTCCATGACACTTTTGTATTATATATACTGTAGCATCAAATATATCTGAAGTAAACCAGGGGCTTGATCTATACCGCACTCATTCTCTTTATTTTGAATGGAGCTTGCTTATCAGCAATGACATTTAAAACCCTAGTAAAATGCTATAAAGCAAGTTCTGGTTTAGGAAAAAACAAAACAATCTGTTGGCCTCTCTTGCCTCAGCCTGTCTAAAATTAGTGTTTCTTCAGAAAGTCACTAGGCAAACATTGGATTTATAGCAGAGTAGCACATCGAAGACCATTGCTCACTAAGAAGTTAATGAATGCTAGCCAAAAAGCACTTCATATATTCAGGCTGGCAACATAAAAAATAAATACACGTTTTTTCTTCAACAGATCTATAGACAGATTAGTCAAAAGCAGTAAAACCAATTACAGTTTTTCAAGGTAAAACCCTTTTACCAATGATTAAGCATGGTATCATGCTTTTGATATACTTTACTGCATAATGAGCTGATCATGCTGCAAACAATGAAGAAACCATGAATTATGCTATATATTTGTATGTAAGAATGCCAGGCCATTTGTCCTTGAACTATCCGCAGCTGGGTCATGCATTATGATTCAAATCATATAAGCAAGCTAACATCAGAATAAGGAACACAAATTTAAAACAGTTAAAGTACACATCAACACAAATAAGATGTGGCAGGACTTGAACTCTGTTAATGCAAAAAAAGCCACAAATTGAGTAAAGCAGTACTGAATGGAGGAGTGGGCTAACATCAATGACTACAGGAAGCATTTAGTAGTTGCATTTAGTGCTGCTAAAGGTGGAGTAAGCAGTTATTGAGTTTCTAGGGTCATTTATTTTCCACACAGAAAAATGTTGCTTTACCTTTTGTTAATTAATATAATATGTGTACATTATTTTATGTTTTTGTTCACTTATCTAATACCTTTATCTAATGTTAATATTCTTCCTAACCACGATACACAAAAAAAGAATGTACTAAAGTCAGCTCAATTCAATCACTCAATACAAGCAAGGTGTGTTTTCTGAAAATAATTACCTGAGGGCTGTGAGATGACAAGTGTTGAGGAAGCCAGGTTCAACAAGCCTGTCAGCATCTGACAATGAACCTTATCTTTACCATCTCAACCGTTCTCATTGCTACTTGTTAAGTCCAACAGAATTAGCAGTTCAACCGGTTTTGCTTTTAGTGTTTAATGACAATTAAAGCCGACACAAATGCATTCATAAATCAATTTGAGCATCAGGGTTTTAGTAAACTAGTCTTAAAGCAACTGAAAAGAAATACGAACAAATAGCAGCATTAACATTATTAATTCAACAGGGCACACACCACAAGGTTGAAGATCTTAAGTGAATCTCAGTCAAAAGCTCCCTTATTAATGCTCTGACCAAGTTGTAAAATAGCTCCTTATCAATCAATCGTTCCTCCAGAAAATGTCTGTCCTCCATAAGTAATCCCTTCATTCATAATTGAGGTTCCAAACACTTTTACATGCCTTGTAAAGCGTGAGTATGACAGAGTGTTAATTGACTGAATACTTCATTAGCACTGCTCCATAAACGTAGAGTTGAGTGGATTGTGAGGTCCTACTATAAGCTAAGCCTACCTGGCTTTGGGTCCAAGTGGTCCATTGGCTTTTTCTGAGCCTTGCTGCCCGGCTCGGGAGCCACTTCTCCACAATGGCATCCTCCCCCTCTCCCCCAGGGCAGACTGGGACTGTTGTGGCCTGTCTCCTGCAGCAACGTAGCAGGATAGGACACAGCAGCTGCCTCCTGCCTAGCTGCCCCCCCAGCTCACTCCACTCTTCAAGCTGCTTCCTTGTAATCCCCTCTGGCCGATAAACACATTACAGTCCGCAAGGAAGTTTGGACAGGGACTATTTCATTGAACTTACTGTGTTAGTGAGACGTCATGCTGTCTGTCATATCCTGAGGCAGGAAAGCTGGGCTATGGCCTGAAAGGTTGTTGGGCAGCATGTCTGGTTGGGTCTGGCTAGTGTGCCAACAACAATGCTACATAACAAGGATATCTACAAAATACATCAGAATGCCATGCATACCTATACAACAAAATCCCTTAAGTACTGAAACTGCCTGAGTGTACATCCCATCTCCCAACTACCCACAGACGGAAAACTCCACTAGTGAACTATTAAATCTATGGTCCAGTTTCAATTACAGGCACTTTGTGTCCTGTAGTCAATAATTCAGCTTTTGATACTTTTACCAAGCTTTTAGAGAGAGATGTTGATGCCATACATGCTATTACTAATATAAATACATTAATACTACATACATACTAATACAACTTCTTCTTGTCAGAATAATATATTCACAACTGTAACAAAACCCAGTGCGATATGTATCATATTTTTCTAAGAATTCCAACATAATTATTATGAGTGCTCATAAAGATGTTGGTTTAGCATGTCTGAACAGATCTGACTATGAACGTGGCATCCTCAGACAATTATCTGACTCTCACAGTAGATTCAAGGGTGACCCTACCCTGTTGTTTAAAACAGAATTTGGTTATTTCCTTGTTAGAGCACAATATGCTGGCCACCTGACTGACAGAGAATGTACCTATCTTATTAAAAAGCATCTGTCCACAGCGGTGATATACATTCTTCCTAAAACCCCCAAGGACTACCAACTCTTCTCCCCAGGATCTCCCATTGTGGCATGTAATTGTCAGGGTTCCACCCTAGCCTGACGGTTTTCGCCTATGTTCCACCCCCTGGTGGCCGTGGGGCGCAGTGCTTGTCAACATCACAATCACACCCAGACACCAATCACTCACTCAACGGCCCGCACCTGTCCCTCATCTGTCAATCACTGTCCCTACATAGGTTCTCTGTTCCCAGTCCCCAGTGTCAGTACAAACACAGTACTACGTTAGTTTATCAGACAACGTATTGTTGTTCATTTGACTCCCTGCGTTACATCGCTGCCTGTAGCCTTCTCGCTATAACTTCCTTGTCACCCCGTTCGGAAGGAATATCGTTCCTGCCTCTAAACCCTGGACATTACTGCACTGTTAGGTGCTGGAAGCACACACCTTCACAACTCGTCTCCCACAACGGACATACATTGCATCGCCTCTGAGAGTTGTGGTCTCGAGTCGCGCAATTGGATCCACCATTACGCTCTGTGCACACACACCCTTACAGTAATGACTCTATTACTAAGCATTTGTCTAATTTAACAGATTTCCATACTAGAATGCTGGTCACACAATCACCATTCTATTTAAGGGATACAGGAGATTCAATTAATGGCTTAATGAACATGAACCTCACCTTAATTCTAGACCCATTTTCCTTGTGACCATGGACATAACAAGCCTATATACTAACATTCCACATAACATAGGGCTGGAATCATGATGTCACTTTCTTGACTGTAGAGCTGACCTTAAACCACCTATGTAGTTTATTGTTAAAATGTCTGCGCTTGTTCTAACCACCTTTGTCCCTGATTATGCAAACCTTTTTATGGGCCTACAGGAACTATAGGCCGATAGATTCTATATACAAATGGTATGATGATATCTTCATTATCAGGCGTAGCACCAGAACACAAATAGATTATTTTCATCATTACATGACTGGCCTTGTTGATTCGATCAACTTTAAATGTGACTATAACAAAATCAATTTCTCAAAATCACACTTCTGTGGTCTAATAACAATCTGCTATACACACCACTCCATGTAAAACCTACTGACAAAAATAGTGTGTTGAATGCATCTAGATTGCATCCTGCCACGGGCAGCTAGGCTTGCCATTCAATTAATATTTTCTTTCTGGTTGCCGATCAGGTATGAGCACCAACTTGTTGTTAGTACCTTCAGTACTTTCATTTAAAAAAAAATTTAAGGCCTGCAAAAGCATACCCAGACACTCAACAAATAACATCCAGAATTAATAAAGTCTTACACATCATGCATATTTGCACCCGTAAAGAGGACTTTATAGTTGAATCTAAAAAGATACAAAAATGTAACACATTTAAATCCTTCGTTACTAATAAGGAATACATAATTTCAGTGCCATTCGCATAAATGACCCTAAATCGCCAGTAGCACAACACCTTCAAGAAGACAATCACACTATTGGTGACTATAATTTTTGCGCTTTCAAAAAATTTTGTCGACATAGATGCCACAAGCTGAGTGTCTTTTAACAAGTGTCTTTTCCATTGGGAAGCTAGGTGGATTTTTTATCTTAAGAGTCTACGTACATCCCCAGGGTCTCATTGCAGAACTTGACCTTGCATGTTTTTTTTTTTATATCTGTTTTTTATTTTCCTTTTGCTTTAGGTATCTTCAGAATTGCCATTACTATATGCATTATGTTTTGTTTGGTAACTATATGCATTAGGTATTGTTTGGTAACCATATGCATTAGGTATTGTTTGGTAACTATATGCATTAGGTATTGTTTGGTAATCTCCAATTCTGTAAAGCAAAGTGCCACGCCCACTTTAGCAGGGCAATACACACAGTTTGTGCTGTGGTTATAGCCCGAAGCCCAGAGAACTAGATGAAAAGTGCTGTCTTTTGTGCCTTTCGCAAAGTTGACCTGGCATTCAAGAAGTTTAGCGGCTTTTGTAGTATTTCCAAGCCACTTGACGCCCCAGGCTAGGAAACAGAATTTGTACGCCACTGCAGATACATAAACATTTTTCAAGGAAGTTAATGCCATCATGACCATGCCAATAAGTATGACTTGTGTCCCCCAGGCTTCCCTAATATTAGAGGTGCCATAGAGTGCACACACATCCCCATCAAGGTCCTAATGTGTCCAAATGGGGATTTTGTGAATCGAAAGAGGGTTCACAGTATACATGTGCAGGTCGATTACTATTAGAATTCCAGATTTCCAAACTTAAAAAAAGGAAACTTCAAAAAAGATATACCATTCACCTATGTGCCATATTACAAATGTGGAGGCAAAATGGCCTAGATCTGTCAATGAAGCAAGAATTGTTATAGAGACACATTTATGCACATTATTTGAACGTGGTAAGGAAAGAGTTACGCCTTGGGGTCACAGTGTTACATACACTTATGCTGGGCCTAACATAACTTAATTAAACATTTTTATACAGGTGATTATGACGAGATCCTGCTTGGAGACAGAGGATATGAATGCAGGCAGTATAAGTAGTAATGATTAACATTTTGTAGAACATTCTGGTATTTCACTTTTACTTGTTCCCATGTTCCAATGGGTCCTGTAGTTACTGTGACATTAGAGGTTAACCAAGTAATGATGAAATAGTTAAAATATGAAAATATAATAATGTAATAAGTGATAAGGACATCGAACATGGTCAAAACTTACGGATTTAATTTGTCTGCAAAAACGAGGCCATCTTTGGCCATGGTGGGCAGCCAATTGCAGCGTTTATGATCAATGTTTCTACTATCGATACATACCCCATTTCAACCAACGCATGAATGCACAATTATCCCAGATAACTCAATCCAGCTAAACTAATCATCACCAACATTTGTGTTCGATGAACCAAATTAGCCGGATCATAGTTAGGCGTGTGTCATTTGATCTTGGATGTAGTTAGCGACGTTCGAAGAACGGACCCCTGCACTGCAAATCAATCATGTTTCTGTATCTTATAAAGGGTAATAAATGCTTAATATTATAAAAAAATATATTTTGTTGTTTTGTTTTTGGTTTGGTTGAAATTTCCTGTAGCTCATCCTCCTTGGATTTTCCATTATCATTACAGCAATCATTTTGGTTATTTTCATTAATTGTTTTGTAGATGCGCCAGACAGCTTTTCTTTAAAACCCGCTTTCAGCTGTACCCCAGTTACAACTACTACAGACGCCTCACAGCTCTTCAACTGGCATCTTCATTAAATAATTCCTGCAAAACACCAGTCTCAAAGTCAACAGTGAAGGCAACTCAGGGATGCTGTCCTTCTAGGCAGATATGCAAATAAAAAGCCATATCTCAGACTGGCCAATTAAAAGAAACCGTTTGTATAATCAGGTACAGGTAAAATCTTGTCTACGGACATGTTCTTTTCTGTGCGCTCTGTTTTGTGTTTTGTCCTCATTGCTAGTCCCCTCCCGGTCATCGATTGGTGTTTGCCTGATGTTTGAATCTCCCACCTTTGATCGTCGACCGATCAACAGCGGGTCTGTCAAGATTTAAACTTGCATATTCTGTTTGGCTCGAGAGAGACATAACATTGATCATCCTCTTCTTGGATTGTTGCTTGTAAATATTCCTCTGATTGTTGTTCAGTGTACAAACCAGTATAGGTTTGTATGTGTATGTGTAGGCAGGTAAGATGCCCATGGGCCTACATTTCATCACGTGACATCAGGTAAGATAAAAGCCGGTGTTTGGGAATAGGCTAGGAGGTGTTATTTGTATGTAGATTCATACATTTCATTTATATAGACCAGTTAGGAATAAAGAGCATGATTTTATTTTATGTTCATTCTTCATTCTCGTGCTATCGTCCTCCCCGTAGTATTTCAGTCTCTGTTCTTTGTTGTCCAATCTTTATACATACGTTGTGGTCCCAATAAATCTTTGTGAAACCAGTACCTGGTTGTTGAGTAATTGTTTACCAGCACATCGCACAATTACACGCCTATTGTAAATGGCTACACTATTTCTCATGGATCCTCCTCTTTCATATCCCAAGACCAAGAAAGGGGTCATAAAATGTATGCCATAGGCTGCGTTGAACTCAGCATGTTCTAAGGCAGAGGTGGGCAAACTACGGCCCGAGGGCTAAATGCGGCCCTATTTTTTTTTGAGGGGAATTAAAAAACAACTCACCAGCCCATTCTTATACATCTCAGTCATAATTTAAACTATTTACACATTATAAGGGATCTACTTTACATATGTAATGTATGTTTTAACGTTTGCCCTTTTCTGGCCTGCAAATCATTCATGATTAACAAATTACAAAAACAAATGTGGCCCTCCATTTCATTTCAAAATCCTGATGTGGCCCCCGAGCCAAAAAGTTTGCCCTCCCCTGTTCTAAGGAATCAAACGGTACCAGATTTTCGACCAAACAGGTCAAAAGTTAAGCGGGTAAACACACCTTCAACTTTGACCCATTGGTGGTGCCAAGTGGGCGAGGTGCAGACATGAAACTTGGGTAAAAAAGAAAGAATAGATAAGACCAAATTTCCCCAACTTTCTACCACAGGGGCTGCCATAGCTCCAATGGCAGAAGAAAAAATTTACAAACACAATGGGTGCCCTGCAGCCTTGCAGCTAGGCCCCCAAAATGATGCTGGAGGACTGCTTGACACCATCTGTCAATTTCTGTACGGTAGAAGCAATTTGATGATCAGGGGGATGTGGTGGTTGTGAATTGGAGATTTGTATAGGGTAAAATAAATCTTGAAGAAGGGAGGATATCACTCCAATTCTATATGCTATGCCACACCCTATGGATTGGGCTTGATTGGAGCCAATCTCCTCCTACAACAGGACAATGACCAAAAGCACAGCTCCAAACTATGCAAGAACTACCCAGCTCAAAAAGGGACAATTTAAGTCACACATCGTGTCTCAATAAACAAAGTGTATTAAAGATCAAAATGTTGTGGAATTTGTTGATAACCATATGACGTAACAGTGGTAAATGAAAACCAAAATCCCCAACCAATTTTGGGCTGGGTTCTTCCTAAAATCCCCAACCATCTCCACTGTCTTCAGAGCATTGAGCTCCAAATAATTGTTCTGTCTGCACCAGTTCACCAGGTGGTCAATCTCCCACCTGTAGGCGGTCTCATCCCCACCAGAGATGAGCCCAAGGAGGGTGGTGTCATCCGCAAACTTCAGGAGTTTGACGGATTGATGGCTGGAGGTGCAGCAGTTGGTGTACAGGGAGAAGAGCAGAGGGGAAACAACGCAGCCTTGATGGGATCCAGTGCTGATGGTCCGGGGATCGAAGACATGTTTCCCCAGCTTCACGCGCTGCCTTCTGTCAGACAGGAAGTGAGTGATCCACCTGCAGGTGGATTTGGGCACTTGCAGCTGGGAGAGCTTGTCCTGCATCAGCGCTGAAGTCCACAAACAAGATCCTGGCATAGGTTCCTGAGTAGTCCAGGTGCTGTAGTATAAAGTGGAGGGCCATGTTAATTGCATCGTCTACAGACCTGATGGCTCTGTAGGCAAACTGCAGGGGGTCCAGGAGAGGGTCGGTGATGGCTTTAAGGTGAGACAGCACAAGGCGCTCAAATGACTTCATGACCACAGAGGTCAGGGCGACAGGTCTGTACTCGTTAAGTCCTGTGACCCTTGGTTTCTTGGGGATGGGGATGATGGTGGAGGTCTTGAAGCAGGCTGGCACGTGGCATGTCTCCAGTGAGGTGTTAAAGATGTCTGTGAACACCGGAGACAGCTGATCAGCACAATGCTTCAAAGTGGATGGAAAGACAGTGTCTGGCCCACCTGCTTTGCGGGGGCTCTGTCTCTTAAACAATCTGTTAACATCCCTCTCCAGGACAGAAAGAGTCGTCTTTGTGATAGGAGGGGAGGGGGCCACTGGGTTGGGACTGCCCCATACTCCTGCTGAGATGGGCTGGGGCTGGGGGATGGCGGCACTGGGGGTGGTGTTAGAGCTGTCCCATTGTCTTTCAAAACGACAGTAGAACTCGTTCAGGTTGTTGGCCAGGCGAAAGTCGTTGATGGAATGAGGGGCTTTAGTCTTGTAGTTGGTGATCTGTCAAAGGCCCCTCCAGACAGAAGCAGAGTCGTTAGCTTAGCATTGTTGCTGTAATCTCTCTGAGAATTTAGAACTTCTTACCTCCTTACTAAAGCTGTACTTTGACTCTTTAAAACTGTCCTTATCCCCACTCTTCTATCCCCAACGCCTCCTGCTTTTCCATCCTTAGTCGTCTGAGTTTAGTTGTGAACAAGGGTTTGTCATTGTTATTACTCACCCTGGTGCATGATGGGCAGTCCTCACAGAAGCTGATGTATGACGTCACAGCCTATGTGAACTCATCCAGACTGTTTGAAGCAGTCTTGAAAACATCCCAGTCAGTACACTCTAAGCATGCCCGAAGATCCTCCACAGCCGTACTTGTTCCATTGCTTTGATTTCCTTACAACTGATTTACAGAGCTTGAGTTTCTGTCTATATGTAGGAATCAGGTGGACCATGATGTGATCAGAGTGACCCAGTGCAGCACGGGGGACAGCATGATAGGCATTATTGACTGTTGTGTAACAGTGATCAAAAATGTTCTCCTCCCTGGTCGGGCATTTAATTAATTGTCTGTATTTAGGGAGTTTGTGGCTGAGGTTTCCCCTGTTAAAGTCCCCGAGGACAATAACAAAGGAGTCAGAGTTTGCCCACTCCACACACAGTATCTGGTCAGCGAGCATGCAATGTGCCTACTGCACGTTGGCTTGCGGTGGAATGTAAACACCGACCAGAATGAATGAAGCAAACTCACGAGGAGAGTAGAAATGTCTACAGTTTACATAGAATAATTTCAGAATAGGAGAACAGTGTTTTTCAAATCACTGAGAGAGATGAGACCACGGTCTCTGAGGTATGGGCAGGGGTTGTAACTTGCCATAGGGTAAATGGCGTGGTGTTTTACTGCAAGCACAAACTGCACAGGACTGCACGTAGTCCCTTACCTGCCGGCGGAGACGCAGGGCCAATATTTGCGGCCCAAGGTGTCGATGGTGCAGGCAATACCCGGTTGCCCCCCCCAAACAAATCTGCCTTCAAATTCTTGGTCCCTGGTCGGTAGGATAAGGTGAACTCGAACCTCAGAAAGAAAAGAGCCCATCTGGCCTGTCGTGAGTTCAAATGTTTGGCTGTCGTGAGATACTCCAGGTTTTTGTGATCCGTAAGAACGTGAAAGAGGTGTATGGGTGCCCAGTTTGTGTCCTCCCTGGAAGTTGCACTTCCCAAGTTTAATAGGACGGAGAGTCCGAGCACTTAATGCCCGGAACGGAATCCTGGCTTGGCGTCACAGATCTGTAACGAGTGTGGTGAGTGCATAGAAGCAATATTGAGGACAACAATAACCAACACCCCACCATACTATTCCAATGCTTAAATACCACCGTTCATTAACCCAAAAGTGAAACGGGTGTATGTGTGCCTAGTTCGTGTCCTCCCTGGGAGTTGCACTTCCCAAGTTTAATAGGACGGAGAGCCCGAGCGCTGAATGCCCGGCATCACACATATATTGCTAGTAGATCAGAATTTCATTCATTTCAGCTTTGAGTAGATCTCCAAATAATACATGAAACCTAAGTGCAGATTTTCAATACAAATATTCAAAAGAAAACTATCAACTAGCTCCAAAGATTTGATTGCAGGAAAATACAATTAATTTAAAATTATACAGTTGAAATAAAAGATGTATTATAAAAAAACTGATCAGTGTTTGACCTTGGATTTGGGTCAAGATGGCAAGAGGAAAGGATGTAAGCGACTCTGAAATAGGTCACTGAATGGTTGGTATGAAGTATGAACTGCTTTCTAAATCATGTTCAATCATGAGTTCAATCAAAATCTAGAGACATCTCAAAGGTGAGCAGAACAAAGGATGCAACTGATCAGAATTACGAATTCACATAGCCCAGATATTTAATGTCCTTGAGTGTATTATCTAATTTACAATCCCTGTTGTAGCATTAACAATATTATAGAACAATGACAAAGATGAGATTGAGAAAATTCTGTTACATTGTGATTCTCTGCAAAAAAAAACAATAGCCTTCGCAATGGAGTTCCTACCAACACCAACCATTTCCGGGTCTGTCAAATCTGACTAAAGGTTACTGCAACCTTCTTGAAACATCTTCCCTGTACAACGTATGAAGCTAAGATGATTACAATGCGCTCAAATATAATGGTCAGTTGGCTACAGAACATGTCAAATGCAGCAGGGGAGACTGGCTGCCCGGCACTGCAATGGTCATAAACACCCATTGCAGGTCATAAACACTAATTGCTCTTACCGTACTTGACAAATAGCCCTATTATTTAAAAGAAAATGCTAGGTAAAACCAAACATATGTAGTCTAAAAAAAGAGTGTAGCCTACTAAATGTCTTTTGGAAAGTCCTATATGATTTTGGGTTGATCTGATCAGGGCTGAATTTATTAATCCAATCACTGAGACAATGAAAGCGTTAAAGAAAGAAATGCACTAGGGAACGCAATGTCCATTGAGTTATTTCACAGAGACACTAGCAAACCAGCATAGACTAATAACCAGCATGAAACAATAGTATCTCCGAGGAGGCACAATTGCAAGGTTATTTTATATTATAGTCGTTTTAATACCTACAGTTACTTCTGCCGTTCTAAATGGATAATTATCTAATCAGTAATTTGATTCATTACGGAACCAGATGCAGACATTGTAAAGAACAGGTGAATTTATTACTACATAAGACAAACAAAACACGAATTAGACACGAAATTAAAGGTGCTGAAACAAGCAGCAAAACTTGTAAATCTAACTAAACATAAAACACACTGTGCAAACTTACCGATAAAACATGTAGAGTATCCACAGGACATTAACCATAAACCATAAACCATAAACCATAAACCATAAACCATAAACCATAAACCATAAACCATAAACAAGACAGGACCGTGAACAATGTAAAGTGCACAAACAATAAACCACACCAGGTGTGGCTAAAAACCTAACTTAAGTAGGCTCCCCAATCAGAGGCAACTGGCAACAGCTGTCTCTGACTGAGGAGCCCACAACAGTGGCATAGAGGTGCCTAGAGGCACGTCTATGTGTCATGCCCTGACTGTGAGCCCCGAGGCACAGATATGGCCAGGGGCCCCCAGCCAGGACATGACACACCTTTTACTCAGATTGACTGAGGTTGGTTTTATATGATTGATGTGATTAGCAGTCATTCTGAATGCTGTTTGTAATTAAAATAATTATATGTGCTCTCTCAATTTAATTAGAATTTGGGACGGATTCTGCCCATAAACTAGATGATTTCTAACAACACTCTGTTTTAGGGAATACAAGGCCCTTGCATTTCTAGAAATTTCTGAAGAAATATTTTAAGCCTTTCATGGAATCATTAATAAAATTAAAATGGTTCAATGTAGAACCATATATAGTGAGTTATTTAAAAAACAATACAAAAATGGTTTTATGTAGACCAAAGGGTAATACCAACCACAAAAACCCAGAACTATGTAAGCTTCTACTTTTTCAGTGTGTTCACATTAAACACAACTCATGGAAAGATGTTCAACATCAAGTAAAACAATCAATAAATATTCCTACATTGTCCACAATAATATTGTGCAGAAATAGTAGACTACAACAAAAACTCCCTTACGCACAATACAGTATCAGATACATTCTCGCCAAATCATTTGAGAAGCATTGTTAACGGTTTGCACCAGGCTTGTCTACAACGCAATCACTCCAGCACGACGCACGCATATAAGCAGGGCTCCGCGCCCTCTCGCACAATACGCCCATAGCAACACGTCTGAACACCCTTCCGCTAGATAATACCATAGCAACACATCTCAACACCGTTGCAACTCAACCTGCAACAGGACACGCGAGAATATACATTTAAAAAAAAATACATTGACAGATAAATCCACACTACCTAAAACATTCTGTGAAATGATGAAGAAACTATTGGTGGAGAGTGGACTAAGAAACAAAACAATGAATATATTTCACGTAGTATGTACTTGTGCTATCTCTCATATCATATCGTACTATGTATTATTCTTACCTTTGAAACAAACATTCCACTCCGTGTGATGCTCCTACTGAATCTCTATGTAATTATGTCCTTAATAGTGAAGCGACAAGTCTGAAAGCAGTGAAAGCAGCTGCTGCCATCCACGTTTATTTTACTCACCTTGCTTGCGACGTCATCACTACTCAACGGGTGCAAAACGGCGTCGACCTTAAGAATTGCTGGTGACTGCCTGTTCATTACAAGCATGGATAGGAATGTTTTTTTAATCGCATTCTAGAGAATCTGGGATATTTTCATAATGAATATTTTTTTCATTCGAAAATATAATATAAAAACATTTTAAACATATTAATATTCTAGTAATATTCTATAAAGACGTTATAAATGTATTTAAATATTAATTACAATGCCTTCAATGTCAGGGTAGCATAATGATAATTGCTTGGAAATTATAATAAACATGTGTATACATTAAACACAGCCCAGTTAATCACAAGTGGTACTACAGTATACAGCTTTGGCCAAATGTTTTGAGAATTACACAAGTATTGGTAAACACAAAGTTTGCTGCTGCAGTGTTTTTAGATATTTTTGTCAGATTTTACTAAGGTATACTGAAGTATAAATGCAAGGATTTCAGAAAGAGTACATGGAAAGAGTCAATATTTGCAGTGTTGACCCTTCTTCTTCAAGACTGCGGAAATTTCTCCCTGGCATGCTGTCAATTAACTTCTTGGCCACATCCTGACTGATGGCAGCCCATTCTTGCATAATAAATGCTTGGAGCTAGTCAGAATTTGTGTGTTTTTGTTTGTATACCTGCCTCTTAAGGATTGACCAGAAGTTCTGAATTAAATTATGGTTTGGGGAGTTTCCTGGCCATTGACACAAAAGTTCAATGTTTTTTCGCCAAGCCACTTAGTAATCACTTTTGCTTCATTGCAAGTTGCTCCATCATGCTGTAAAAGGCAATGTTCGTCAGCAAACTGTTTATTGATGGTTGGGAGAAGTGGCTCTCAGAGGATGTTTTGGTACCATTCTTTATTCATGACTCTGTTCTTAGGCAAATTGTGAGTGAGCCCACTTGTTTGTCTGAGAAGAAACCCCACAAATGAATGTCTCAGAATGCTTTACTGTTGGCATGACACAGGACTGATGGTAGCGCTCACCTTTTCTTCTCGGACAAGTGTTTTGCAATTCACTGTGCGTGCAGATGCACTCATTCCTGCCTGTTGCCATTCTTGAGCAAGCTCTACACTGGTGGTGCCCTGATCCCGCAGCTGAATCAACTTTAGGAGACAGTCCTGATGCTTGCTGAACTTTCTTGGGCGCCCTGAAGCCATCTTCACAACAATTGAACTTTTCTCTTTGAAGTTCTTTATGATCAGATAAATGGTAGATTTAAAGGCAATCTCCTTGCCTGTAAAACCCTTTTTGTGCAAAGCAATGATGACTGCACGTGTTTCCTTGCAGATAACCATGGTTAACAGAGGAAGAACAATGATTTCAAGCCCCACTCTCCTTTTAAATCTTACAATCTGTTATTCTTACTCAATCAGAGTGATCTCCAGTCTTGTCCTAGTCAACACTCTCACCTGTGTTTACGAGAGGATCACTGACTGATCAATGATGTCCTTTTGTGGCAGGGCTGAAATGCAGTGGAAAGGTTTTCGGGGGGATTACGTGAATTTTCATGGCAAAGAGGGACTTTGCAATTTATTGCAATTATTCTGATCACACTTCATGACATCCTGGAGTATATGCAAATTGCCTGAACAGTGTAGCCAGGGCTGGCCAACCCTGTTCCTGGAGATATCCTGTCGGTTTTCTCTCCCCCTCTAATTTAGTACTTCTAATTCTAATAATTAGCTTTGATGAAAAGCCTAATCAAGATAGTAACAAATGGGGTTGAACAGTGGACAATAGGGGAACAGCTCTTATCTTGGAGTTTGAAGTGATACTGTGTCACTGAAAAACAAAATCTTTAATAATTTGTCAACAAAAATGTGCGTCACATCCGATTATGTCACTGTCTGTCACGGGTGTTGCTGCACGTAGAACCAAATGCAAACATTTGAACGTAAACGTGAATTTATTATACAAACAATCAAAACAACACAAACTTACACAATAAATCAAAGGTGCTGAAACTAGCAACAAAACAACATTACAAGACAAACACCGAACGTGACGGGACTTACTGACACAGACGTATCCACAATCCACAATGAGCAACACCCAATGACAGAAAAACTGGACATATAAACACACACACACAAATTACATAGTCCCAACCGGTGCGCTTAATGTCCTAAGTGATCAAAGGGTGCTTCAAAATAAAAGTGCTCCCAAAAATACCGGCACCGTGCTACCCTGCACGTTACACTGTCAAACATGTGGTCAATCATCTTTTTTTTTCCCGCCCTGGGTAAAGCAACAATGAAAAATTAAAAAAAGAGAAAAGTCAAGGAGGAAAATAGAGAGTTTAACAAACATGGGGATGACCCATATATACCTGCATTTTTGTATTTAATTGACCTCAATAGGCTTACACATTTTGTATTGATATAATATACAGAACATGTATTGTCTTCATTCTTGTTCTATAATTTCATAAATTCCACAAACTATAGTTTTTGAATATATAGTATAATTATATACAACACTATATAAGCTGTGACATCAAATACATTTCGTGGCTCCAGACAAAGTGTATTTGGTGGCACATAGGGAAAAATGGCTCTTTGCATTGTAAAGGTTGTTGACCCCTGGCCAAGCAGCTACTTGCTAGTGAGTTAGCTGTGTTTTCTTGTTCCTTAATGGACCAAAAAGTAGATTTTGGTCATGACTGATCAATTTATTTTGATTAAGCTGTATCATAGTGGCCATCTTGACATTTGCTTTGATCGTTCTTTTATCATTATCAAAATGCAAAATCTAGAATCCAGATTAGAAGTGAACTGCTCTCTTATGCATGCATTAATGAGGCAAACAAAAACACCTGCCTTATTAGATACTTGTAAATCTAATTGTCCAGGAAGTTTTGGTCCATTTATATAGGGCAACTATGTACAATATTTATTGTTATTTTTAGATGGTCTATTGAATATGAATGAAAAAAACATAAAATTAAAACTGATCTCTACTAAAAGTACCTAATAGACTATAACCACATTATCACTGCAGAATTGTAAGTCCAAAGAGCTGGAATACTGAGATGAAAGATAGTTTCAGCTGTTTCAGTTCAGTATTGTGTTGCGGTTCAAATACTTATGGACTGCATTGTAGGCCTACAATAAACTTTAAACAGTAATAAACATGTACAGTTAGCCTTCAGGCTGCGGAAATAATCCATCTTTTTGTTCCTTCCTATCTTTTCGTTAATCCATCCTGTTTCTTTTAATTTTCCTTTCAGTTTCTCTGCAGACACTTCAGTCAGTCATACTGCATATTGTTGTTCATGAGCACCAAGGCCTGTTAAACAAACCAGTTTGTCTTCCTGCAATTGTTCTATGACACACAGACACACACACAAACCACCTGAAGAGAACTAGCTAGGCCACACTCCCTGGGCTAGATTCTTCTCCCACACACTGATGGTTTTTCATAGTTTCCATGGATACCGTAAATAAAACTAATTTTGAAGATGGGAAACTGCCTACCTAAAATTACTGTTAAGAAAGATTTAGCTAAGAAATCATTTTCTTTTGATGACATATACTTTTTGTGAATATATCTACAGAATAACAGAAACATAGTTGTTATATTAAAACATTGTTTTAATAAAATATACAGTGGAGGAAAAAATATTTGATCCACAGTTGATTTCGTACGTTTGCCCACTGACAAGAAAATGATCAGTCTATAATTTTAATGGTAAGTTTATTTGAACAGTGAGAGACCGACTAATAACAAAGAAATCCAGAAAAATGCATTTGAAATAAGTTATAAATTGATATGCATTTGACTCAGTGAAATAACTATTTGACCCCTTTGCAAAACATGACTTAGTGTTTGGTGGCAAAACCCTTGTTGGCAATCACAGAGGTCAGTTGTAGATGGACACCAGGTTTGCACACATCTCAGAAGGGATTTTGTCTCACTTCTCTTTGCAGATCCACTCCTAGTCATTAAGGTCACTCCAGGACCTTAATGTTCTTCTTCTTGAGCCACTCCTTTGTTGTTTTGACTGTGTTTTGGGTCTTTGCCTTTCTGGAATACCCATTCATGACCCATTTTCAAGGCCCTGGCTGAGGGAAGGAGGTTCTCACCCAAGATTTGACCGTACATGGCCCCATCAATCGTCCCTTTGATGTGGTGAAGTTGTTCTGTCCCCTTAGCAGAAAAACAACCCCAAAGCATAATGTTTCCACCTCCATGTTTGATGGTGGGGATGGTGGGTCATAGGCAGCATTCCTCCTCCTCCAAACACGGCGAGTTGAGTTGATGGCAAAGAGCTCGATTGGGTCTCATCTGACCACCACACTTTCAGATGTTCATTGGCAAACTTCAGTCTGTACATGTGCCTTCTTGAACAGGGGGACGTGTGTTAGCAATTGTTTTCTTGGTGACTATGGTCCCAGCTGCCTTGTGATCATTGACAAGATCCTCCCATGGAGTTCTGGAATAATTCCTCATCGTTCTCATGATCCATGAGGTGAGATATTGCATGGAGCCCCAGAATGAGGGAGATTGACGTTGAGATTGTTATTTCGTGTTTCATCCATTTGCAAATAATCGCACCAACTGTTGTAAACTTCTCACCAAGCTGCATTGCGATGGTCTTTTAGCCCACTCTTTAAGAGAGTGCTCCCAATCTCAGCTCCTTACCTGTATAAAAGACACCTGGGAGCCAGAAATCTTGCTGATTGATAGGGGATCAAATACTTATTTCACTCAGTAAAATCCAAATTACTTTATAACTTATTTGAAATGCATTTTCCAGGATTTTTTTGTTGTTATTCGGTCTCTCACTGTTCATATAAACCTACCATTAAAATTATAGAATTATAATTATGATAATTTCTTTGTCAATGGGCAACGTACAAAATCAGTAGGGGATCAAATATTTGTTTCCTCCACTGTACATATTGCTTGGATTACAATTGCATATACGGGTGTGCTCAGAATTTGCATTCCCTGGCAGAAAATGTGACATTTTGGCATTGATAAAAAAAAATACTGATCATGCAAAGGTATGTAAATAAGACTATTTGCCTAAAGGAACATTTTATAATGTTGATTATTTAAATAAAATGGTTTTAATATTTGTATTCTTGCTATAGGGGGTCTTTTGCTGCTTGTTATTGCATAAATTGTCATCGATATTAACTTGTGTTTTTGAGTCAAAGTTATTTTTTTTTTTTTTTGTTATTTTGTGTTTCCCACTTCCTATCCCCAGAAAATCATTGGGGACGTTTGTGTTGTTGTTCTGCTATCAATAAACTTTTCACACATTTTCTTCCACAATGAATGGCGATTCATTGGGTTAACCCAATGTAATCATACATTAATAGTCTGCATAGTTCTTTTTATACAGAGTACACTTTATCAAAATTATATTGTCTGTGTTATCTTGTTTGTCTCCAACTAAAATTAAATATTAGTCCAGGGCCGTGACACAAAATGTTTTGCTTGATGGGTTGTTTCAATTGCAAATAAATGATGCCATCCATCTGCCATCTGTGATGCACTTAATCAATAGGGCCAATTTCATCAGGGGACACAGAGATGTAAAGTCTAGCTGTGAAAATGAATTCCATGCTTTCTAATGATGTACCAAGAGCAAGCATGTATAGGTTGAACAGTATATTTGCATATCTATACACTGTACATAACGTATTGCACATTACTTTACCATGCCATTTGCACACTGTGCTTCATTTATAGACCCATACACTGGAGCACCTGTACATTGACACACTGCCCTTCACAACTTCTTGCACTGCTCTTTTTTGCACTTCCGGTTGGATACTAACTGCATTTCGTTGTTCTGTACTTGTACTGTTCAATGACAATAAAGTTGAATCTTATCTAATGGGAACCAAAATCGAACCTTGTGGAACTCCAAATGTAAGCTTTATTGACTCTGATTTGCGGTCACCAACAGCAACCAAAAAGTAACTGCCAGTGAGGTATGATTTAAACCAGATAGTCCAACCCAATTCTGAAGCCTGTCTAGAAGACTTTTGTGGTCTATGGTGTCAAAGGCAGCACTTCGGTACTGTAGTACAAGTATTGACAGGTTTTTGTTTTGCCTCCTGGCTCGGTCGGGGTACGGCATTCGACATCACCGGCCTTCTAGCCACCACCTTTCCCTGTTCCCCTGAATTGTCCTGTGTTGTCCTGTGTGTTTCCCTCTGTGTGTGAACGCACCCCGTTCACACACAGTTCCTGTGTAGAAGAGACTTGTGTGTTTCTTACATATTCCCACCCGTAGATGGACCAGAGACGCACAGATTTCAACATTGCCAGGTAAGGGCAAACCAATTTGCGTGGGAGTTCACAGGTCTCTTAGGCATTGAACATGCCTGAACGTTATCGGAAAAATCAAACAAGACCATGAGACGTTAATGATGAGGTGGCCGAGTGGTTAAGGCGATGGACTGCTAATCCATTGTGCTTTGCACGCGTGGGTTCGAATCCCATCCTCGTCGCTGAGGATTTGTATTTTAATGCCTTGATGTGTGAATTGTTTCTAAACTTCATAGAGAAGACTGGTTCGGCTATTTATATCCGCGCGTGATTTACACGGCTGGTTGGTCTAGGGGTATGATTCTCGCTTAGGGTGCGAGATGTCCCGGGTTCAAATCCCGGACGAGCCTTATACAATTGTTCAGGGGTAGAGATATATTACATCTACTGGTTGTCTATTGCAACAAATCAGCGACTTGACGATTTTTCCCCAACATAGAGAGATAGGCTCTGTGTAGAAGTGACTTGTGTGTTTCTTACATATTCCCACCTGTAGATATACCAGAGACGCACCGATTTCCACATTGCCAGGTAAGGGCAAACCAATTCGCGTGGGAGTTCACAGGTCTCTTAGGCATTGAACATGCCTAAACGTTATCGGAAAATTCAAACAAGGTCACACGACATGCATGATGAGGTGGCCGAGTGT